>PVIJ01009177.1:0-68530 GCA_004024925.1 Scalopus aquaticus | reverse complement strand
GCCCCCCCATGGGCCCCGCGCTCAGCCCGGTCGGCCGAGCGCCTGGGTCGCAGTCAGGAGATTCAGGCCTCTTCCTGTCCATGCAGCGGCAGTGTCCGGCCAGCCGTGGCCACGCTGGGGTGTCAGCTCAGGGCGACACCCCCGCAGAGCTGCCTGGCGCCCTCTGCTCCTGCACACATTTGCCAAAACGCACACGGTGGTGATTTACCCTGAACGACGTTTAACGCGCCCCTAATGCCGGCAGCCGTCACGCTGTCCACCTCCAGAGCCCTGGCCGCCCTGTGAGTGGCCCGGTGCCCGCCACGCTGCCCCCAGGTGCTCCCAGCGCCCCGCGTGCTGGCCGCGTCCACTCCGCAGACAGGACCGGCCGTGGCCGGACCCGGAGGTGTCAGCTCCGCCCCCACCCCACGGCTGGCCGGGCCTCCACCCTCCGCCGCGGTGACCTTGAGTTTGTTCCTCAGGGGTGGCCGGGCGGCGCCCCTCTCTGGCCGCCGTGAGTATTGCCCGGGCAGAAGCACCTCCCTGGGCCCGCAGAGGAAACCCCTGCGTGGGCCTGGGGGTGGGCGGCCACCCCAAGCTTCGCTTCGCAGTCTGAGAAAGCGCGCACAGCCCCAGGCGGCCGCCCCGCGGCTCCTCCCAGCCCGGCCCGCTCTGCTTTCCGCCGGCGCCCTCTGGCTCCCAGGCCCGCTGGCCTGCTCCGGCTCCCGAGCTGTTTGAGGTTGGCCTTGAAAACGCCCTGCCAGTCCCCAGGAATGTCCAGCTTTATTGTCTTTTCTTTTTCCATTTAAAAAAATTTATTTATGCATGCAAGCTGAGGTACAGGCCAGAGGGTGGGGCGGCAAGAGGGTTCACCAGAGACAGAGTAGGGAGCAGAACAGGCAGATCGATGGAAACACACTGCTGGGGGGAGCAGCGGGCGAGGCAGGAGAGGTCTGCCGCGCCCTGTGGGAATCTCCCCGTCCGGGCATCGAACTCGCGGCGCTGCTGCCAACAGCTCCACAGCGCAGCGCTTAGCCGCTGCACCACCAGGGAGGCCCCGCTTTATTGTCTTTTAAGGACACAGCTCCCGATCACGTTGTAGGCACACCTTGAGGTCTTTCGACTTAGCGCTGAGCCTGAGAGCTGCGGAAGCTCGCGAGGGCGGCGCCACCTTCTCCCTCTCTGGGAGCCAGACCCCGGCCAGCCAGGGCGCCGGCCAGCCCCGCAGAGGGCGCAGAGCCTCGCGGGGGCGCGGGGTCCCCAGAGGGGCGACGACGGGAACAGAGGTCTGGGCAGTTTTTAGATTCCTGGAACATACTGCGACATTCGCCAAACCGTTGCTCGCTACACGCTGTCCAGGGGCGAATTCAGGGCTGTCCTTTAGGGCTGTTTTCTGTCCTGGTTTTTGGTGACTATTCTCCGGCGCATCGGACGCCGGCCCCTCCCGCCACCTGCGTCTCTGCGGCGCCCCGCCCGGGGTCCGCCGGGCCGCCCTGGACGGCGCCCGCCTCACGTCCCTGGGGCTCCGCACGCTGCAGTCCGCGTGTAAGGGGCGGGCACTACGCGGCAGCCCCACGCTGCCGCCCCTCGCCCTCGGCCGGGCCCTGCCGGGCGCCGCCTGTGCCGCCTCCTCCCCTGGTGCCCGGCGCCCGCCCGCGGTTTGGGATGTTCTTTCTCCTTCCGCGCCCCCGCCTCGGAGAAAGCCGCGGTCACTGCCTGTTTACACGGACAGGCCAATTCCCTGGACCGTCCAGGCTGGTTCTTTCTCGTTAATTTTCAGAAACGCCGACTCTGCTGTGATTTCTCTGGGGTTCAGTGAGCCCCTGGAGTCGCAGGCGTTGCCAAAACCGGGCAGGCAGACGGCCCGGGGCTTCGGGGCAGGCACAGGGCGCCCTCGGCCCGCTGTCACCGGTGCTGGGCCCTCGAGGGGCTGCCGAGGGCCCTGCGCACGCCGGGCTCACGGGCGGCCTTCTCCACAGCCCTCCAGGCCTCCCACGAGCAGGAGACAGCGGCCCTCACGCTCGCCTTCCAGGAGGCCCAGGCGTCTCTGCAGGTGAGATCGGGCGGGCTGGGGCGGCAGGCCAGCGCCCCCGGAGGGCGAGGACCGGTGACGCCCGATGCCTGCGTGTGCCCGGCCCTCCGCGGGCCCCGGCCGCCAGCCCTGGAGCGCGTGGCATGGTCGAAAGTGGCCTCTTTCCCGAGGACGAGGACAGAGGGAGGACCCGGTGGCTGTGGGGCAGGGGCAGGGACCCAGGAAGCAGGGACATGGCACCCACCCGATGGCTGGCCGGGAGTGCCCAGCTGCCGCTGCCCAGGCTGACTCTTCACGGAAGGACGGGCAGCAGGCGCCTCCGGCAGAGAAACCAACATCCGCGGGCAGGGAGGACCCGGGGCGCGGGCTGCGCGTGGGGTGAGGGCAGGCTGGGCCCCGCCCAGGGCTGGGGTGTGTCCTGGGGAAGGGACACCGGGCCTCCAGGGACGCGCTCTGGGCGCCTGCCGACCTGGCCTTGCGCCCGGACACTGGACCCTCTGCTGCCGTCCACGGGCCAGTGGGGTGCCCTGTCCCGGGGTGCAGCCCACGAGGCCCTTGTCCTCTCCAGGACACCATCGCGGGGCTGACCGCCCAGCTGGACGCCTTCCAGGCCAAGGCCAAGAGGGTGGAGGAGTCCATCCTGAGCCGAGACTATAAGAAGCACTGCCAGGTGGGGCGTCCTGTGAAGCTCGGGGGCCATGGCATGTGGGGGGACGCGGGGGCCTCGCTTGCACCGGCACGAGGACCTGGAGGAGCCCCGAGGTCACCAAGGGGCAGCAGCGCCGGGGCCGGGGGCAGGGAGGACGAGGTGCACGGTGACCCCTCCCACACGGGGCCTCTACCCCCCAGCTCTCCTCCCAGGGCCCAGGATCCCCGGGCCAGACCGGGAGGGCTCAGGGTGGGCTCGCAGGAGGCCCAGCAGGCCTGGGGTGGTGAGGGGTGAGGGGTGGCGGCCGGAGGGGCCCACGGTGCATCCCCCGTCTCTGCTGCCCGCGCAGGACCACGGCAGCCTCAGCCCGTTCTGGGAGCAGGAGCTGGAGAGCTTGCACTTTGTCATCGAGATGCGGAGCCAGCGCGTGCACGAGCTGGACAGGCGGCTGGCCCTCATGGAGACCGTGGTGCGCGGCCGGCCCTGTCTCCAGCGTCCCTGCACCGCCCGGGAGGGAGCCGGGACAGGTCCACCGGGCCCCACGCTGGGGGGGCTGCGCCCCGCTGGCCTCGGGATCCTGCCCTTTCCCCGGGAGCCGCCTCCAGCGAGAGCCTTGTCTGGGGAGGACCCTGAGTGAAGGGGGCAGGGCTGAGTCCCAGGGACTGGGCCCAGAGGAGCCCCACGCCCGGCCTCTGGCCCACGCCAACGCTCCCGCCCAGCCGGCTCCAAGGCCCGTTCCCGTCGCGGCTGGTCCTCGCAGGGCCCCCGCTCCGGGAGAAGCGCCGTGGAAGGGGCCCGGCCAGGGTGGGGGCACGTGAAAAGCCGCCGCGTTTGTTCCAGAAAGAAAAGAACCTGGTGCTGGAGGAGAAAGTCACAGCCCTGCAGCAGGAGAACGAGGCCCTGCGGGGGCGCAGCCTCAGCCAGGCCGCCGCGGCGCGGTAGGGCCCGCCCCCGCCCCACACCCGCCCCACACCCCGGGGCCCGCGGCCCAACCGCTGCCCGCTGAGCCCTCCGGGGCAGGCCCCAGCTGGTGTGGAGTCAGCAGCGTTAGCCCCAACCTGGCCCCCACCGAGGGCCTCAGGAAAGCCCAGCAGGGCGAGGGACAGGAGGCAGCGGGTGGAGGAGCGAGGCTGCTAAGTGCCAGGAGAGCAGACCGCGGTGGGCGTCCCCACTGGACGCAGGGTCCCCCTAGTGACCAGGATGGGGCACGGGAGCTGACGCTCGCAGGCTGGGGGGCCTGGGACTCCTCGTCCCAGAGGGAACCGCCCTGGTGCGCCCCGGAGGCCCGAGCGGTCCCCGGGAGCGCGGGGCTGTCCCACAGGCCCTGGCCTGTCTGTCCCTCAGGCAGCTGTCCGAGGACCTGCTGGCCGCCCGTGAGGCCCTGGAGGAGGAGCGCCGGCGAAGGCAGCAGCTGCAGCAGGACAAGGAGGAGCTGCTGTTCCGGGTGCTGGGCCCGCAGGCCTCGCCCGCCTTCCCCCTGGCCCCGGTCACCCCCTCAGAGGTCTCCCTGGCCACGTAGGCTGCGGCGCGTGGCCTGGACGCCCCCCCAGGCCGTGGGGACACAGCAGGAGCCTCTGCCCGCTGACCGCCGGGGTCCAAAAGTGCCTCTCCATGGGCCCAGGAAGCAGCCTGGGCGCCCTGCGGCCTGCCCGCTCTGTCCAGAGCAGGGGCCCCAGGACCGCGGAGGCAGCCGTGGGCTGGGTCGCCCGGCGAAGAGGAGACCACTGTCCTGCTGTGGAGTCAGCCCTGCGCCTGCTTGCCCGCTGCCCAGACGCTCCCCCACGCCCCCGGCCCCACACCCCTCTGCCCCCCCAGCCTCCCCGGCACACACCTCCTGCGCGCTCCTCCCCCCACGTCCTGGACTAGCCGGTCCAGACAAACGTAACCGTAACCCGCCCCAAAGGGCGCATCTGGTCAGCACTTCCGGGCACCAACCGCAGAAGGGCCTGACAGACTCTGCCTGGCCGCACCCACACCCTCCAGCTGCTGGCCGGGGGGACGGCCCCCCACAGGAGGCCCCTCCCCAACTGGAGGCCTCTTTGTCCCCCAGCCCCAGCCCCTGGAGGAGGCCCCCTCCCCCCTCCCCCCGCCCCACCAAGCCTGGCCCTGACTGTCTGGGCATGGGCAGGCCAGCCCGGCCGGCGGGCAGAGAGGGTACCCCCTCGGGCACACGCGTAGTCACCGCCGAGAAGGAACCGGTCACCGGGGGATTTGGAAACTCTGGGTTCACTCGAGTGGACAGAGCTGAGCCTGCGGCTTCTGGAAGCTTCGCCTTGGATGTGCCTGCAGCCCCAGGAGGGCCCAGAGCCAGCACCTTTGCAGTGACTTGGCCCGAGTGGTGGCCGTGGGTGGCCGCAGGCGCTGGGGAGGCCCGAGGGGCGGCGGGCGGTGCGCGGGGTCCCACTCGTGTGGGGCTGGGGCCGCGCGGCATCCCACTCGTGTGGGTGGGGCCGGCTCAGCCTCCCGCGCAGACAAACGCAGAAACCAAAGACAGCATGTCCACCTGGCCTGTGTGTTCCTGGATGGCTGGGGGGTCATCACAGCCCTGCTGGGGCGCTCTCGGGGCTCAGTCTGGGCTGGGCGCTGGCCCCTGGGTACTAGCTGCCCCTGCTGGGCCTGGGAGTAGGCCGTGGGGCTGACGGGAAGGGCCGGACAGTGACGGGAGGGGTGTGAGACGCCGGCATCGGGAACATGGGGCGCACACACCCCTGCCACTCTGCCCACACCCCACCTGCCTGCAGCGGGGGGGCTGGGCGGGCAGGGAGACTCGGGGCTGTGGTGGGGGCCCCCACTGCCCTGTATTGGGGGCCTGGCAGGTGGGGGAGTCGGCCTCTGCCGCCCGGGGCCTCCATGTGCAGGGCGATGCCTGCCCCCTGCTACCCCCCAAGAAGCCCTGGACCCACCCGCTGCCGTGGGCGGCGGCCCCGCTGCAGGGACGAGGGCAGGGCACCTCGGTCGCTGGCACATGGTCCTCCCGGGAGGGACGCGGGCCCAAGGCCACGCCTGTGTGGAAGAAGAAATGAAGCTTCTTGCGTCTCTGGGGGAAGCCGGGCTCGGCCGGAGGGCTGGGGGAGACGGGGTGTGGCGCTTGGTTCTGTGGGGATAGGAGTGGCCACCGTCCCCCAAAAGCAGAGAGCTGGGGTCCCACAACTAAGTCTGCTGGGAAGTTGGAGACAAACGGAGTCCAGCTGGGGGGGGGGGCGAGGCTTCCCCTGCGCACGCCCAGAAGCGTTTTTCTGAGCACCCGTTGGGGGCTGGTGCTTCGCCTCCCTCGGAGCAGCCTGGGCGATGCCGCCCCACAGCCACGTCCCAGCCTCCTGCGCCCCCTCCCCTGGCTGAGCCTCAGCTTCCCGCTGGACAACGGGTGAGCCGCACCCTCACCCACAAAGGCCACCGCGCGGCCCTCACCCTGTCTGGGAGCCCGCGCCCTCAATGCTACTGCCACATCAGCTCTTCCCAGAAGCCCCGCGGGGACCCCTGAGCCTCGGGTGGGTGCCTGCATCTGGTCCAGCTGCTCTCCAGATGTGGGCGAGCTGGCAGAGCGGGCATGCGGCCAGCAGCACCTCCTGCAGCCCAGAGGGCGCAGACTCTGCTAGGGGACCCCCCAGCCCCGCCTTCTCCTGGGAGCCCTCCGGGCTCCAATGGGAGGGTGCGCCAGCTGGAGGCTGACCTCAGAGGAGGCTGCAGGACCGAGCCTGTGGCAGGTGGTGGCCACAGAGCCAGGCCATGCCCAGCCTGGCCCTTTGCAGGAAAAGGGGCGTCTGTCCTGGCGCTGCAGGGTGGAGTCGCTGCAGACACAGACCGTGAAGGCCATTGGGCTGCCCATCCCCCGCCACACTCTGCTTCACCTGGCTCCACCCCGCCTTCCCCCAAGGGGGGCTTTTGGCCCAGGCGTTTCCTGAACTTTTCTGTTTTTCTTTTCCTTATTAATAGACTTTATTTTTGGAGCCTCTTTTAGATTTACAGAAGAAACGGGTGGGACGTGCGCAGGTTCCCGTCTACCCGCGCTGACCAGCCCGTGGCGACCCGAGCGCTCCGCCCGAGGAGCACCTAGACGGGCGCCCTCCCCACCGGGCCTCCGCGCCGCCCTCCCGCGAGCTCACCTGCGCCGCGCGCCCAGGTGACCTCGGCTCGGGTCCTGGGCGCTGCTCTCGAGCGTCTCCGCCGCGGCTTCACGCTCAGCTCGGGGCCGGCCCAGGCTGGCGCCGCGGCCTCTGCAGCCTCCCAGCTCCTGGCGGCCCGGCCCCCAGGGCCTCGGCACGCGGGGTCCCGGGGGGGCTCTCGCGGGTTCCTTGAAGAAAATGGTTGGCTCGGGGAAGACGCCTTCTCCAGGGCCCCCCGCGAGTGTGTAGTTTGTGTGCGCTTGGGAGTCGGGCCCAGTACCCGCTCTGAGCGCCTGTGCGCTCCCGCAGTCCCGGCGCCCCCCCCCCCCCCACCGCTCCGCCGCCCCCCGCGGAGCTCCCGGTCAACTGCCGCCACTCTGGGAGGGGCCATACGGGCTGGGGGCTGGGGTACGGGCTGGGAGCAGGGCCGGGGGAGGGGGGTGGGGGGAGACAGGAGGGGGCGGGACGGGGCGTGAAGGCTCCTTTCTCCCACGCTTGCTGAGCAGCCCAGCGCAGCCAACCCGGCCCAGCCTCCCCATCCGCTCCAGGGGTGAACCCGGGGTCCTGGCCTCTTGGGTCTTCAGTCTCCTCTCTTCAGTGCGAGCCCCAAGGAAGCCTGAGGGTCCAGGGCTCAGGCCCCCCACGGACGTGGATCGTGGCTCCAAGGGAGGAGCCCTCCTGACAGGGTTCCCCAGGAGAGGAACCTGGGCTCCCTCTGTGGCCTGGGCCCGAGCTGTGAGTGCGCACTGCCCCTGGCCGGGGCTGCCCTCACAGGGGGTGTGTGGTGTGTCCCCCACTGCCAGCTCCCCTGCCCGCGAGCTGTATGGGGGCCGGAACCCAGCCTCTGCCTTGTCCTCTGCGTGGCCGGCATGTGGTCGTGGCCTCAGACGGGCTCCAGAGTGTGAGCAGGCTTCTGTGCAGCCTGAGACCCCCAAAGTCACTGGTAGCAGTGTGGGGAGCAGAGGGAAGCGCAGACACTCAGGGAACTGGGGGGTTGGTCAGGCCCCACCCTGCCGGCAATGTTGGTGCCCCCCCACCCCCCCGTGAGCGCAGAAGGCCTGGACTGAGGTCATTTGCTGAGGTCATTTTCATGCACCCAGGGCGGGAGCACCTGCCGGGCACCAGGGAGGACGTAGGCAGGCACTAATCCAGGAGCACAAATAAAAGCCTCCGTCCCAGTGCGCCTCGCCGTGACGGGAACGGGGGCCGGGGCTGGGGCTGGGGGTGTGGGGGCAGGCCATGCTAGCTAGGGAGGCCCAGGCTCAGGGCTGCAGGCTCTGTCAGGAGAATGAGTCCTGAGGGCCCAGAACCCCAGAAACTTGAAGAGACTGGCGGCGTGGGCAGCTGGGGCAAGGCGGCTGTCCCCACACAGGACTCAGGGCGTCTCCCGCAGCCGTCACCCCCCAGCCGGGACACGGGGCAGGGCCTCCGTGCCGGAACTCGCTCCTCTTGGGCGAACAGCCCAGGACGTGCTGCCACCTCTGACCCCGTGATTACATCCGAGGCCCCACGTGGGTAGGGCACAGGCCCTGGGGCTGTGCAGAGCTGAGAAGCTCAGAGACAGGAGCCAGCAGGCTGGGCGCCCAGGCCAGATGGGGGGGCCCAGGCACCTTTGCGGACAGCAGGAGCTGTGACCCCAGGCCTCCCCTGACTGCTCCCCGGGGCCAGCGTTGCCCGGGGCCTTGGCTGGCCGGGAGGGGGCCTCTGCTGCCCTCTGAGGGGCCGCGCTGTTGTGTGCAGCCCTGGCCCCCACGCAGTCCTCCGCCTGGCAGAGGAAGGACCAGCCCCGAACTGGGCACCCTCTGTCCTTCCCTAGAGAGCTGCAGGCAGGGAGCCTTGCGTGGTGTGGGGAGCAGGGGGCTTCCAGGTGGG
The DNA here is from genome assembly GCA_004024925.1 of Scalopus aquaticus. NCBI lineage: Eukaryota > Metazoa > Chordata > Mammalia > Eulipotyphla > Talpidae > Scalopus > Scalopus aquaticus. The sequence goes on along the minus strand of PVIJ01009177.1, from coordinate 59,895 downwards.
CTTGTGGACATGGGGTCTGGGAACCCCTGGAAGTCCCCCCAGCCCCATCCCACAGGGCGGCGGGAGCGGTGCAGCTGGCAGGTGGCCACCCCCAGCCAGCACTGGCCCAGCGGCGGGGCTGCACCTGCCCGGTCCTCTCAGTGAAGAGAGCCCACAGTCCAGAAAGAGCTTGCAGCCCACGCACGCCTGCCCACCCATGGGCAGGGGTGGGCAGTGTGGCCGGGCACCCAGTACCTCAGAAAGGAGGACGGACGGACACACACCCTGCAGAGAGACCCCCCACCCCCAGGAAGGGATAAAACCAAGAAGTGGTACGGCCAGTGCTGGCCAGGAGGAGGGCCGCTGGGCACACAGGACAGGGCAGCTGTCCTGGCAAGGGGCTGGCCACTCTTCCAAGAGCTCGGGGCCTGGGCTCTAGGCCACCAGTGGCTCCGCAGCGCTGACCCGGGCCCAGTCACGGGCTCTGTCCCCTTCCAGGGAGATGCGTCCTGGTGTGGCTGGGAGAAACATCCCCATGCCTCAGAATGCAGGCAGCGCCCTCAGGGGCAGCCCGAAGCCCTTCTCCCTCGGCTCACCGCCCCCCCCCCAGCGGCAGCAGCCCAGCCCACTTCCTCCTGCCCCAGCCTCTAGGTAGGCCCTCCCCGTCACCAGGTCCTGCACCTCCTTCTCTGTCCACTGCCAACCTCTCACGGAGTGTCCATCTTCCCTCCAGGGCAGCTCTGAGGGAGGGACTCTCTCTGGTGAAACTCCAAAATGCCGCTGGAGCAGGGCAGGTATGGACAGACCGCCTCTGGGGTGGGGGCTGGAGCCGTCCAGGCAGGAGAGCCCAGGAGAGGGCCCACCCTCCAGCTGCCCGCCCTCCAGCTGGCCGCACAGGTCCGCAGACACACCTGGAGCCGCTCCCCTTCTGGCCTGAACGCCCTGTCCCTCTGTGCGCCTGGGCACCTCAGCCCTGCAGGACAGGCTCAGGCCCAGGGCTGGCTCGAGGGGGGGGGGGCTGCCCACTTGGTCTGCAGCTCAGGCCTGGCCAGGGAGGGGCCTCCTTCCCTGCAGGGAGCTGGAGCCTCACCTGCACCCCTCATCCCCTCCCCCACTTCCGGACTTCCGGTGGGGCGTCCGCAGTAACTGCAGGTCGCTGGGGCTGCCTGCAAGGGGGGATCACTCTCATTCCCCCGGGATCGCAGACTTCACCATTCAGGAGCCGCCCCGCCCGCTCCCCAGAGCCCTGGGCGGCGTCTGCTCTGTCCCGGCGCGAGTCCCCGCGCCTCCGCCTGCCGGCCCGACCTTCGGCACAGAACCGGCCCCGGGAGCGGGAGGGTCAGCCCGGCCGGAGCACTGGCCGGAGCCTCTGGGCCTCGACCGCGTTTCCCGGCCAATCTCTGGCAAGTGTAGGGATTTGGGGAGAGAGTGGAACTCGGGGCGCGCCTCCCAATCTGGCAGGCGGGGCGGCCCTGCGCGGTGACTTTCCGAGATTCCAGCGCGGACGCGGGGAGGGGCGTCGAAGACGCGCCCATTGGCCGCTGCGCGCCACGTGTCCGCGGGCGACAGGAGCCCGTCCCCGCCCGCCGCCGCCCGTCTGCGCTGCCCTGCGCTCGGCTAACGGGCCTCCGCCGCGCCCGCGTCCCCACGAGCCCCGAGCCGCCGGGGTGAGTGGTCCAGCCGGAGGGGTCGTTCCCGGGGACCTTCGCGCCGACCCGGGGCTCCCGCCTGGCTCTGGGGAGGAGCGCGGGAGCGGGGAGGGTGCGGGGCCCGGGGGGCGCGAGGTGGGGCGCAGGCTGGGGTGGGATCGCGCAGGGGCCGGGGGCGCAGGCTGGGGTGGGAGCGCGCAGGGCCGGGGGCGCGAGGTGGAGCTCAGGCTGGAGTGGGGGCGCGCTGGAGCTGACCGCGCAGCGGATGGCGCGGTGCCATACCTGTGCGGGCTGGGGGAGGGGGCTGAAGGAGGGGGCGGGTGGCGGAGCGCCCGACCGGGCCGACTCTGCGGAGCGCGGGCGCCTGACCCTGCCTCGGGGCTGGAGCTACAGGGCAGGCCGGGTGTGGGGGCTGCGAGACGGCCTGGGACCCGCAGGGGAGGGTGTGGCCTAGCGGGAGACAGAACCCCCCCCAACCAGGGGCTTAGGAATGCGGGCGCGCACGGGCGTGGGGAGGGGCGCCTCAGGCCGTGGAGACCCCTGCTCAGGCCACTGTGCGGCGCCCTCCCGCCCCGCTGGGCTCCAAGGGCCTCCCCCTCCTCCCTGCTCCTCCAGGCCCAGTTTGGGCTTCCCCCAAGCTCAGGGGCGGCACAGGACTCCCACAGTACCCCTGGGGTGCGGGGCGGCCTCCAGCCCGGATTAGCAGCTTTCCTGCCCCAGGTCCAGCCCCCAGCCCCTCAGAGAAGGTGGTGGCCAGGAATGCTGGAGGGTTGGGGGTCTTGGTTACTCTCTGGGGCCTGCCCCACCCTGTGGGCGGGGGAGGGGAAGGGGCAGGTCCCCCTCCCCCAGTCTTCCTCTCTCCACATCAGGGCCTTCCCTGACGGTTCCAAATTTGGGCATATGTCTCCCAGGGATGGTGGGAGGGCCCTGGTCCCCCCACCCCAGCACAATGGGGCATCCTGCCTGCTGGCCCTGGAGGTCAGTGGCTGTCCAGCCTCAGCTCCAGGGACGCTGCCCTGGTGGCTGCAGCCCAGCCCATGCAGAGGGCACTCACTGGCCAGGGTTCGGGGAGCTGGGACACTTCCGGGTGCGGGGGGTGGGCACGGCAAGCCCCTTCCCTCGCTGGGCTTGTCCGCAGGAGGCCTGAGCCAGCCCAGGGCGCCTGCTCTAGGTTCTGCTCCAGGCTCAGGTTCTGGGAGCCGGGTGGGGCTCGGGTGCAGAGGCCTCAGTCCGCCGCAGCTGTGACCGCCACTCACCCATCTGTCTTGCCTTCGCCCTTCCCAAGGCAGGCTGCTGCGACACAGGAAATAGTTGCAGTTTCTGGAATGGCCACAGCTGTGGCCAGTGTGCATGTGTGTGCTGCGGGGTCTGCTCTGGGGCGGTGGGGGGCCCGCGTCTTGGGGCCTCTGGCTCTGGGGTGGGTGGGGGTGGCCCCGCAGGCTGGGTGGCTGCCAGCGGTGGCACCTGCACTGCAGCACCAGGGAGCCAGCAGCAGGATGCCCCAGCCTGCACCTCCCCTGCGGGGGCCTGGAAGTGCCCAACACCATGCAACACCGTGCTGGCAGAGGGCCGGGCTGCTTGGCTCGGGCCTTGCACTGTCCTCCGAGTCTCCGGGGAGGCCGGGGGTGGCAGGTGGCACCCACAGGCGTCACTCAGACACTTCCTGGGTGGGGCTGGCATGCACCCCTGCCGCTTACAGAGGGGGACGCCTGTGGATGGGGCGACCTGGGCTCCAAACCCAGCCCCCGCTGCACTCCTTGTGTCCCGCTGGCTGGGAAGCCCCCTGGACAGCGGGGGAGGGACGGCTCACCTTGCTCTTCGGCCCCCAGACCCACCTGGGAAGTCGGGGGGGTGGGTGCGGCCTGCTGCAGCCCTGGGGACCCGCCTGCGTGCCCGGGAGGCCGGTGCAGAGAGGGGCAGTGGGGTCCTGAGGGGCCTGGGCGCAGGCCCTGGCCAGCGTGGAAGCCCCTTGGGGGAGCCGCGCTTCAGGGGGGAGATGAAAGTGGCTCCAGGGACCCTGCCCTGCGCCCCCACCCCCCCGCTTCCTTGCGAAGTGGCTGTTGACCATGGACGGTGACCAGGCTCCCCGACCCTGTGTGCCTGGGCCTGCTCCTGGCTGCCCGGCCAGGCCCGCGCCTTGCTGGGTGCTGGAGCGGCCACGGCCCCGCCTGGGACTCGCCCCGCCTGGGACTCGGCCACGCTCAGTTCCTGAAACGCAGGTGTTCTCAGCGCATGTCCCTTTCCCTGCTGCTTTTGGGCGGCCTCTGGAGGGGCTGGTTGCCAGGGAACCAGCCTGTGATTGGAGCGTGAGGGCTTTCGTCTTGCCTCCTGCTGTCCGGGGAGGGGAGGCCAGTGATTTCCTCCTGCCTGAATTCTGAAGCCCCCCAGGAGCCCCAGCAGAGGGGTGCCAAGCACTTCCGGCTGGGGGCCCAGCTCCAGGGGCTCAGAAGCTCGATTTGGGGAGCTGCCTCCATGTCCCCTCCATTTGGCTGTTGATTTACGCCCTTGAATAACTTTCACGGGACGGCGGTGACCTGCGGGTGGACGGGATCCCCGGGTCTGGGCTGGCCTGGCCGGGGCTGGAACCCCAGGAGGGGCCGGGCCTGCTGTCTAGGGGGCCATCTTGGGGGGCCGAGTCCTGGCCTGGAGCCTGACCCTGACCACAAATGGCACCGCCGGCGGGGGTGGGGGACCGTACCCCCCTGTGGGGGTCAGTCCTCGCCCTGCGTGTCCACACGGGAGGGGCAGCGCCCCACGGCCCCAGCTGCCCGCTGCTGCCCACACACGTCTCCGAGCTGCACTCAGAGCGGGGCTGTTGGGGCCTGGCCCGGCCCCCAGATCGATGGCTCCGGGTAAGCAGAGGAGCCTGCTCTCGAAGAAACCCGAGTGGCTCCCCCGGCGGGTGCCGGCCGGCGCCTTCCGCCCTGGCTTCCCCGAGGTGCCTGCAGCAGCGGGAGGGGAGAAGCCTGCACTGTCACGGGGTGCAGGCCGGGCTGCGGGGCGCCCTCACCGTGTGCAGCCTCACGCCTGCAGGGCCAGGTTTCTCCTGCTACCAGTGGCGACAGCCCCCACCAGCCTCTGGGGGTGTGGGTGGAGTCCCCTTCTGCCTCTGGCCTCTCTGGAGCTCGGCCCCGAGCAGGCTCCCACCCACGTCGGCATCGGCCCTGCTTCTCCCGCGCCTTGATGGCACCCGCAGGCCCGACCCCCGGGCTGCCCGCTCTCGGTGCCAGGACACCGCCGGGCCAGCTGGGCCCGGGCCTCTGCTTCCTCCGGGCCACCCGCGCGAGCACCAAAGTCATTGGTGGGTCCCTCCAGCTGCCGCCCGGCCCGATCCGCCCGGCCAGCCCAGCAGGGGCACAGGCGGCCCTTTCCACTGGCCATGCTCCGGGGTCAGAGGCCTTCGCCTGCCCGTGAACCGGCCGAGACAGGCGTGGTGTGGGCACCTGCATCAAGGCTGTGGGCCCCGCGGTCAGACACGCTTAGCCGGTGTCAGTTACTTCAACACCATCAGTGTCCACAGTGTCCAGCTGCAAAACACTGGGCCAGTGGCCCTAGGCCGGAGGCTGGAGGGCTGGACGTGTCTCGGACACCAGCAGGCCCACCTATTGGGTGCTAGGAGGAGCCGGTGCTCCCCACAACGGAAGTGTCGGCATCTGTTTCCCCAGCCGCGCCTCCCTGCCCCCTGAGGGGGGCCCTCTGTGACCTCGGCTCTCCAGGGCGTCCAGCCACCCCGTCCTCGGCCCCAGCGTGTCGGAACCCTGGAGAGCCCCTGGCCGGCCTCACGCACACGCACCCCGGTCTCACTGCCCTCCCGGCTGGGGGAGACCCCGCCTTAGCCCACATGCCCTCGCTCTTTAGGAAAAACGAAAGAAGAAATTAAGTAAGGAAACTCCCGCCCGCGCTCCTGTGGGGCCAGATCCCCCTTGAGCCAGAGCCGCGGGCCAGGGGCTGCGGGAGATGGGCCCCAACCCCCTTGGAGGACACTCCCTCCCCCCCAGCCGAGCCGGCTTCCCCAAGCCTGGGGGGCCCCCAGCCGCCCCTCCGTGCCTGGCAGGCCTGGGCTGTGGCAGCTGCTGCTGGTTTAAAGCAACGAGGCCGGAGGGAGACACTGGAGGCCAGGAGCAGGCGCGGCCCCCTCCCCGCACTCCGGGCCTCTGGGCGCTGGCCCGGCTGCTCCACTGAGTGTGGGGCTCCCTGCCCTCTCCAGGGCTCAGGCCTGGGGAAGCCCGAGCTGGCTCTCTGCCAGGCCGGCAGTTGTGGCCTGCCTGGGGGCTCTCGTTTCCTGGGGAGCCTTGTGCTGTGCCAGCAGGCGCCGGTTGCCAGGCGACAGCAGGGTTTCCTGTGCCTGCCCCCGCCAGGTGCCTGAGGTCACATAGGGTGAATCTGGGCCCCACTGGGGGCGGGGGCTCCCCACATGTCACCGTCCCTGGTGATCAGAGTGCACAGGGTCAGGACTGAGGCTGCTGCGCCCGAGTTGGGGGCCAAGAGGCGGGCGTCCGGGCTGAGGTGTGTCTGTGGCACCCACCCTCGTCTAGCTCAGTTCCTGGGGGTCTCCCCAAGTCCACCCGATAGCTTGTCTCTCTTACCTTTGAGAAGCAACTTGGGGGGAGAAGGCGCCTTGCACCGGCCTGAGCTGCAAAGGCCTGGACCCTTCTCTCCAGCTGCCCCCCAGGAGCTCACCAGCCCCCCACCGCAGCCTGCCGCGTCCCTCCTCTTCAGTCTCCTTAGGCAAGATGTCGGTGTCCTGCCCCATCTGTCCGACTCCCGATGCGCCCCCAATATGGTGATGAGAAGAGGTTGTGTCCTGTGTGCTGGATCCCCAACCTCCTGTCACCCCAGAGAAAACAGGCGCCGTTCCCCAGTCCTGCAGCCACACGGAGCCTGGCCCACGGTCGGGGTCCCAAGCCCCCACGCGCCTGGGTCCCCCATTCCTGCCAGCCTTGCCCTCCCTCCCTGCTTGCTTGTCACTCCTCCGAGAGCAGGTTCTGGAAAAGCAGCCGTCGCCCCCTGAATCTCCCCTGCCCCTGGCGCCCCGCAGCATTGCGGTAACTTTCCCAGAGAAACCAGGCGGCACTCACAGAGGTGGAGAGAGAGACACCGGCGGGCCCAGTCAGTCTAGGTCCCCGAGACCCCATGGTCACTGTCCAAGGTGGGGACCAGCCCATCACCTTCATGGCTGACACAGGAGCGGAACATTCAGTCGCCAGTGCCCCCGTCGCCCCACTCAGTGAAAGGACCACGACTATTCTGGGAGGACCGGAACGAGAGCCTCCAGGCCTTCCTGCCGCTCGAGTCTGCCGGCCAAGGGGCCACCAAATTGTCCATGAGTTCCTGTACCTGCCAGAGTGCCCGGTCCCCCTCGGGACGAGATGTTCTGACCAAACTTGGGGCCTAAATCAGCCTTAGCAACTTTCACTTCCGAGCAGCAAACTTGTGAACTTCCTCCTTCAGCAGTGCCCCTGGAGCCCAGCCTCACATCCTTCTCCGAGGCTCGGGGGGAGGGGTGCGGGGGGCAGCGGGGGGGACGGGGGTTACGCCTTGAATCCCATTCTAAGCTGGTGGCCTCGGGTCGGTGATCTGGTCTCCGGCCTGTCATTGGTCTCCCTCTGTTGATAAGGGGGGCTGTGATGTGTGGAGGGTGAGGACTGAGTGAGGCCCCCTGGGGGGCACCCTGTGCCTGGAGGGGCCTTGGTCAGGCCCCTCCCGTCCTGCTCCTAGCGTCTGGGTCAGCTGGTCAGGCCCTGCACCCGGCCTTTGGGGGACTGGCCCAAGGGGCCCAGGCAGGGGGCACACGGCAGGGGCTTGCCGGAGGAAGGAGTGTTGACTTCGGGGAAGAACGGGCCCTGTGGGGGATCTGATGGCTTCTCTTCTCCTCCACAGTGTTTGCTGCTGCAGAACCTGAGACCATGGCCAACCCTGCACAGGTGAGGAGCCTCCCGGAAGCTGGGGCCTCCCCTCCAGGTCAGGGCCCCCCCATCTCGGGCACAGGTCCCGGTACTGTCAGGGGACCAGACTGCTACAGCCTCAGCTCTCTCACACAATGCCCCGGGCAGAAAAGGTGCGGATAGGCTCTCCTGGCTGGGAAGCTGGGCTTCAGGTCTGGCTGGATCCAGGAGCCCGAGGACAGCAATGGGGCTGTGCTTCTGTGACCCCAGCTTCCTCTGCCTCTGTTTATTTTCTGTCCTTCCTGGCCTTGGCTCGCGCGCACCCCAAGCGCCAGGCTTCGTCCTGCCAACTGGGCAGTCTGGACGAGACAGCGTAACTTACGACTCCAGGGCAAGTCCTGGCCTCTCCTGGCCGGGACTGGGTGTCCGAGCCGGTGTGGATGGTGTCCCACCTGAGCCCGTATTCCAGGAGTGTATCCACGAAGGGGGTGTGGGTGCTGAGCAGGCAACGCAGTGAGGCCTCTGCTGGGGGGAGCCTGCTCCCTGTGGGGTTCCCGCCCTGAGGCCACCATCTGTCCTGGGCAGTAGCATTGGGGTGCAGCGAGCCTGTCCTCCCCTCCTGGCAGGATTGTTCGTCGGGTACGGTGGATGTTATTCTGGGCCTGGGTATTCCGGAGGGGAGCCCCTGTCAGCTGACGAGGTGGGGTCAAAAGGGAGAATGAGAGTGAGGGGCACCTATGTGACCCCTTCTCCAGACCGGAGCTGCTAGCCGCCAGCATCACACAGCCACCGGGTGCCGGGAGTGGCCGCATTACCCTGCGGGCCCCGTGGGCGTCCGTTACCAAGGGAGCTCAGTGACGCCCCGGGACCGGCATATGGGGGAGGGGCAGCCCTGGGTGCCCGCGGAGGGGTGAGGCTGAGCCTGCTGCCGCCGCTCACAATTACTCGCGCCCACTCTGTTCCCGCCCCCCGCCTCGTGCGCAGGACAGGCCCCTCTCCTCAGGGCTGGTCCCCTCTGCCCTGCCCTGGGCCGAGTTGAGGCAGCAGGGGTTCCTGGAGGTAGCGTGCGGGTGTGAGCAGGCGCAGAGCGGGCTGCAGGCTGCAGAGGCCAAGGTCTCCCGGAGCTCTGTCCAGCAGCCATCCTGGGGGACGCCCCTTTTGCTCCCCAGCACCCCGGGCTATGGCCGGTCAGCAGGGTGGGGCTGAAACCGTGGGCTCCAGGGCCCGGGCCACTGCCCAGCTGGCACCAGGACCTGCTGAATATTTCAGGTGGAAAGTCTCTCCCCTGCCCTCCCTGGCCCAGCCGTGGGCATTGGGGTCAGGTGCTTGTCTCTGGGGGCAAAACGCTGCAAGGGGCGGAGCCCCCGGGGGCAGGCTCCTGGGCAGCTCCCAGAAGTCACCTGCACCTGCGGGAGGCCGCCCGGGCCCAGCCTGCCGGCGCCCACCCTCTCCCACCTGCAGCCATGTCCCCCCAAACACCGCTCGTGTGACCTCCAGATCTGTGCGTGCGCGCCTGCATGTGTCCGCGTGCGCGCGCCTGCATGTGTCCGCGTGCGCGCGCCTGCGTGTGGCGGAGCAGCAGGGAGAGGCGTCCTCTGGCGTCTTGGCCTGAGTCTGGGGCAGCCCTGAGCCCGCACCCCGGCAGCTTGGGCGCCCGCGTGGGGCACAGAGGCCCGGGCTGGACCCAGCTTCAGTGAAGGGGTCCGGGGAGTTGCTGAGAGATCGCCCCAGGGGCAGGGCCCCGGGCCCCCAGCCCAGCGCAGCTTCAACCCTGCAGGCCCCGAGGGGCCCACCTTAGGGTCTGGGGTGCGACCGGGTTTGGGGCTGGAGCCCGCTTGGGGGTGTGGGCGGCTCACCACCCCCTCCCTCCTCCCCACAGGGCGCCAGGTACCGCGGCTCCGTCCGGGACTTCCCCGACTTTGACGCCGCCCAGGACGCCGAGGCGCTGTACACCGCCATGAAGGGCTTAGGTGGGTGCGGCCGAAGGGCAGGGCAGGGGCCCCCACGCGCAGCTGGGGCGCCACCGGCCAGCTCCCTTCTCACTGCCCTTGTAGCTTTATGATGAAGCATGGTGGCCAGGCCCTGAGGGGCGGGGCTGCGCACTGCCCGGCTGCTTGGGAGGTGCCGCTGCCCAGCCTGCCCTGGCCCGGCCCTGGTGGGGTCCTTGCCCCCTCCGGGCCTCAGTTCCCTCATTTGCCTGATGGGGCCCCGTGTGTGCCGCTGTGAGCCACTGGCCGAGAAGTCTCCCCAACCCTCCCCCACCCGCCTGTGAGCAGAAGGCTGATGTGGGGGGAGTGCAAGCCGGTGGGCTTCCTGGAGGCGGCAGGCAGTGACGGGCCATCCTTCTTCCAGGCAGCGACAAGGAGGCCATCCTGGAGCTGATCACCTCCCGGAGCAACCGGCAGAGGCAGGACATCTGCCAGAGCTACAAGTCCCTCTACGGCAAGGTGCGTGCAGGGCCTCGGCGGCCCCTCCTGCCAGATGGCCGCGGCCTGGGTGCCCGCCGTGCGGGGCGGGGGTTCCGGGAGGCACAGGGAGGGCGGCAGCGGCCCCCGACGGCCCTCCGCAGGTTCGCGGGGCGGGCTGAGCGGGGCCGCGCACTCGCGCTCACTGCTGCCCTGCCCCGCGCACCCAGGACCTCATCGCCGACCTGAAGTACGAGCTGACCGGCAAGTTCGAGCGGCTGATTGTGGGTCTGATGCGGCCGCTGGCCTACTGCGACGCCAAGGAGCTCAAGGACGCCATCTCGGTGAGGGGCCTGTCTCAGAGAGGGGATGGGGCGGCTTGGGGGGCCCTCCCTGACCACGAGGTCCCTTCCCAGGGCGCCGGCACGGACGAGAAGTGCCTCATCGAGATCCTGGCCTCCCGGACCAACGAGCAGATGCACCAGCTCGTGGCCGCCTACAAGGACGGTGAGCCGCGGGGGGCTCTCCTGCTCCCCACTCCGTGCGACCCCGGCAGCCGGGGGGACTCGGGGAGCCCGGCACAGAGGGAGGATGTGGGCAGCAGGCCCATAGCCCGGGCAGAAGCGGCCCGTGGCCAGTTTGGGGGCCTCAGGACGAGGACCCCGGGGCCGTTGCGGTCGGGGAGGGGCTGGCCCCCAGCGCTGCGGCTGGAGAGGGGCCGAGGCTGTGGCCGCGCCTGCAGGAGGGACGGCGGCCTGCGGGGAGGGGCACTGCCCGGCCGTGGGGCTGCGAGGGCTGAGCCTGCACCCTGCCAAGCCGGCGCGCAGCGCCTGGGCCAGGGGCGCCCGCTGGGTCTGGAGCCTGAGCTCTTCCCGCAGCCTACGAGCGGGACCTGGAGGCCGACGTCATCGGCGACACCTCCGGGCACTTCCAGAAGATGCTGGTGGTCCTGCTGCAGGTGGGCCTGCGGGTCCGGCGGGGCGAGGTGGCCGCCCTGTGAGTCCCCTCGCCTCCGGGGCCTCCCCTTCCCGCTGCCCACTTTGCCCTGCGGAGCTGGCCGGCCCTGCCTGCCCGGGGGCTGGCTGCAAGCTGCCTCAGCCACTGGGACTGTCCTCCCCGTCCCCCCCGTGTCTGACCACGCACCCCATCTCTGCCCAGGGCACCAGGGAGGAGGACGACGTGGTGAGCGAGGACCTGGTGCAGCAGGATGTCCGGGTGAGTGTGCGGGGGCCGGGCGGGGCCGCAGATCCCGCCCTCCCTGAGCCGCGGGAGCAGCCTGGGCGGGGGGTGGGGGTGGGGGGGGGAACGCAACGATCTCTGCGGGGCCGGGACGCGCTGTGGGGAGACCGGCTTGGAGGGCGGACTGGGAGTCGTCCAGAGAAGGGGAGGGGTGGCTGGGGGTGGCTGCTGAGCGCCTGCCGGGCCCCCCAGGACCTGTACGAGGCAGGGGAGCTGAAGTGGGGCACCGACGAGGCCCAGTTCATCTACATCCTGGGGAACCGCAGCAAGCAGCACCTTCGCCTGGGTGAGCGGGGCCTCCTCCCCCACCGCCCCCCCCCACCTGCAGCCCACTGCCCCCCTTGGCCTGGGCGCCCCCCCTGCCCACCCCTGCCCGTCGCCCCGTGTCTCACTCTGGGGGGCCTGCTTCTCCGACAGTGTTTGACGAGTACCTGAAGACCACGGGGACCCCCATCGAGGCCAGCATCCGCGGGGAGCTGTCCGGGGACTTCGAGAAGCTCATGCTGGCCGTGGGTGCGTCCAGCTATGGCCGTGGCCCCAGGGACTGGGGGTTCTGGCCCGGGAACTTGGTGGTGGCTCGGGAAGGGCACCCTGGTGTGGGGTGGCTGAGGCTCAGGCAGGGCCGCAGGTGGGGGGCCGAGCTGGCAGCAGGGTGTGGGCAGGGCACCCCAGCTGGGGCCGGCAGTGTGGTGTGGGAGGGGTCTGCGTGGAGGCCCCTGGCCGGCCTCTGCCCCCACCCCGCCCCGGGCATGTGTGGGGTTCCCGTTGGGCTGGCCCATCCGCAGCCACCAGGCTCAGGTCCCTGAAACACTCCCCTGGACCGGGCACCCACCCCGGGAGCCGGGAGCTGTGGCCTGCCTGGCCCAGGACAGCCCAGAGGGCCGGAAAGGCGAAGTAGCCAGCATGAAGGTGGAGGCCCCGGGAGCTGAGGGCTGCAGGTTCCCAGGGGCCCTGCGCCCCAGCAGCCGCCTCCTCTCCCTCCTCAGTGAAGTGCGTCCGGAGCACCCCCGAGTACTTCGCCGAAAGGCTCTTCAAGGCCATGAAGGTGTGTGGGGTCGCCGGAGTGAGCTTGGGGTGTCTCGGAGTGAGCCGGGCTGCCCCGGCTGCTTGTCCCTGGGCCCACAGGGAGCCCTCGGGGGGCCAGAGGCACGGGGGGGGGGGGGGGGCAGAGGCACAGGGGGGCACCAGAGCCCGAGGCCGCCCTGCCACAACCCCTCAGAGCCCCTGGCCTCACGCTGACCCGAGGGTGCAGGACAGCTGCCCCGCCAGCGGCCAGGGGCGGCCACAGCCCGTGGAGCCCACCTCCGAGTCCGCCCGTGCAGTGTGGGCAGGCTGGCCGCCTGGGTCACCCTGGCATTGCCCACGGCGCTCCTGGCCCATCCAAGTCACCAGCCACCTGGCTCCGGGCGTGTCCCGAGGGCATCTTCCCGGCACTGCCCACGTGATGCCCGCGGGGGCCAGGCCATGCCCGCAGCCGCCCCCCTGAGCGCGTGGCTGTGCCCTCTCCCGGCCCCGGAGAGCCGGTGCCGCTGTTCACGGCCGCGCCGGGTGCCAGGCGCGAGCTGGGCCCCCCAGGCCCGCCGGGAGAGGCTGGGAAAGCCGCTGCTCCGGGTCCCCGGGAGCCCCGAACGTGCGCAGAGCGGCTCTGCGCAGGCGCGGACACCGAGGACGCAGCGACGCACTGACGCACTGACGCACTGACGCGTGCGAGGGCGGGGCCCCGCGCTGGGGCTCAGCCGTCCCCACCCACTTGCAGGGCCTGGGCACGCGGGACAACACGCTGATCCGCATCATGGTCACCCGCAGCGAGCTGGACATGCTGGACATCCGGGAGATCTTCCGGACCAAGTATGAGAAGTCCCTTTACAGCATGATCAAGGTGAGGGCCCGGGCGGGGGGCGGGGCCGGAGGGGGCCCAGGTGGGCGCGGGGGGCGGGGCGCGGGGGGCGGGGTGGGGGCTCCCGCGCTGGTCCGCGGAGGCCCCGGCGGTCTCGGGCCGCCCCGTCCGGGCTCGCGGTGACGGCCGGCTCTCTGCAGAACGACACCTCCGGCGAGTACAAGAAGGCGCTGCTGAAGCTGTGCGGGGGCGATGACGAGTGAGTGGGGTGCGGGGTGCCGGGGCTCTGGGGCCGGCCGTGGGCGGGGCCGGGCGGGGCCGCAGGCGCAGGGGGCCGCTGGCCCTGGGGCGTGTTCCTGCGCCGCCGTGTGTGCGGGTGTGTGTTGTGTGGTGGCGCGTTCTGTGCTGCGCGTGTTGCTGCGTGTGCAGGTGGCTGTGTTCTTCACGCGTGTGCGTGTTATTGTGCGCGTGAGCATAGCCGTCTGCATGTCTGCGTGGCCGTGTGTCTGTGTGTGCATGTGTGGGGCGTGCGTGTGCCCGCGTGTGCCCGCTGCACGTGGGTGTGCGTGTGTGTGCATCGTTGTGTGTGGGTGTGGCCGCGTGCCGACCGCCCTCTCACCGTTCCAGTGCCGCCGGCCAGTTCTTCCCAGAGGCTGCGCAGGTGGCCTACCAGATGTGGGAACTTAGTGCAGTGGCCAGAGTAGAGGTCAGACCCTCCCCGCCCCGCTTGACCTCTTGACCTCTTGACCTCTTGACCTTGACCTTGCTTCCTCCTGCCTTGGAGCCTGCTGCCCACTCTCACTAACACCCGGCACCACGTGGGCTGCCCCTCTCGGCTCAGGCCGGTGAGCTGCCATCCTCCAGCCGACGTCCAGAGTGCCCAGCAGAGGCCTGGGGCTGCAGGCCGGGTTGTCTTGCCCAGCCTGGGCCGGGCCGCTGGACGTGGAGGGGGCAGCCCACGCAGGGAGGGGCAGCCCCTGGGACACGGGCCTGCGCTGAGCTCCTGGCTGCCCTCCACACTCTGCCGCCCCTGCTGACACTGTCGCGCCTCCGCTCGGCCCCGGCCGAGCCCTGTGCCGCCACAGGCTCCCTGTCCCCACGCCCCAGCTGCGCCAGCGGGGCTGCCTCCCTGCCCTCCGGCCGCAGCTCCAGCCCGTCGCTGGCTCCCGCGGCCGACGGCCTTGGGCTCGTGGCCCCGAGTCTGCGTCTGGTCCTGTGCACGCCCCGCGGCGGCCTGGCCCTCATAAGATGCTGGGCGGGGCCGTGCGGGGCGGTCACTGCTTCCTCGTGGGCTCAGCGCTGCCCCGTGCCAGAGCCGCGGACAGGCCCTCGCCCAGCGGTGGGCGCTGAGGCCCTCGGAGGAGCCTCCTGTGGGCAGGGGACCCCGCGTAGCAGGAGCACTTGGCCCGGGCGGTCGGCAGCGCCCTGGGGACTTGGGAACCTCTGCGGGGATCGGAGCGTGTCTGTGCCTGGGGGCCGGCTCGGGCAGGTGAAGCAGGGCCAGGCCGGGGCGGGCCCTCAGAGGTGGCCCCCAGGGGCAGTTGCCAGCCTCTGCCCCTGACCGCCCTGCCGGCCAGTCTCCGCTGGGGTTCTTTGCTGCACCTTGGCCCCCCGCTGCTTGGCTGGGGCTCTGGGCCGGGCGGGGCCAGGCGCTGAGTGTCCCTGCTCCTTGCAGCTGAAGGGGACCGTGCGCGCCGCCCAGGACTTCAACCCCGACGCCGACGCCAAGGCCTTGCGGAAAGCCATGAAGGGGCTAGGTGAGGCCGCCCTGCCCGCTGGGGCCCACAGGTCGGAGGGTGTCTCCGCGGCCCCCACCCAGCTCCTCTGGGCTGGGAGAGTAGGGAGGCGAGACGTGGGCTTCCCAGGGTCCCCTACTTCTGCCGGCGGAGAAGAGGCTCCGGTTGCCGAGCCTGGCCACAAGCCGCTGGGTGCCTGGGGGCCACCCTCCGCCGGCCGCGCCTCGGTGTATGAGCAGTCGAGAGCCCCATTTCCGGGGCGCAGAGTCCCTGTCACCCCCAGGCCCCCTCTGGCCCAGCAGGGAGAGCCGCCCTTCGGGGGCTCTGCGCAGGGGCCAGTGGGACACGCACGTGGGCATTGGCCTCTCCGCCGTCCGGTCTGCCCCAGCACCCCGGACGCTACCTGGGCCTGGTTCACGACCTGCTGGGAGTGCGGGTCCCTGTGGGCGTGTCTGGGCCTGGCGCGGCCCTGGGAGCTTTGGAAGAGGGCGGTGCAGGCTGTGGCCAGAGGTGCCGGCTGCCCCCAGGGCCCGTCTGCGGGGCGGGGCACTGAGTGGGGACGGAGGTGCAGGCGCCCGGGTGTGGCCTGAGCCCTGGCGGGGTTTGCCGGCTCGGCAGGGCGGGCTCCGCTGCTCCGGGTCTTCCCCAGCAAGCCAGCGGACGCGGGTCCCGGGGAGCCTCCTAGACATCGGGGACCCAGGGGGCAGGCAGGGGGGCGCGGCCTGGCCCCCTGAGGCGCGTGCTGTGCGCAGGCACCGACGAGGACACCATCATCGACATCGTCACGCACCGCAGCAACGCACAGCGGCAGCAGATCCGCCAGACCTTCAAGTCCCACTTCGGCCGGGTGAGGCTCCGCGCCCTGGCGGCGTCCGCGCCCTGTGCCCGCGCCCGGGTGGCCAGCTCTGGCTTGGGCTGCCCACGGGCGCCCGGGAGGGTGGAGGCTCTGCTGGGGTCCATGCGGCCCCCTTGTGCTGTGTCCAGCTCCCGCTGCAGGGGGCTCCGGGCCCGGGGAGCCTGCGTCACCCCGGGGTGTCGGTGTGGCCGCATGTCGGGAGGGACGGTGCCGCCCTGCTCTCGCTGCACGGCGCTGCCCGCTGCAGCCACGTGGGGCGCTGAGCGGGGTGGCGGGCCTGCTTGCAGGACTTGATGGCTGACCTGAAGTCCGAGATCTCCGGGGACCTGGCCAGGCTGATTCTGGGGCTCATGATGCCCCCCGCCCATTATGACGCCAAGCAGCTGAAGAAGGCCATGGAGGTGCGAGCTGTGGGGGGCAGGGCGGGGTGGGGCGGGCTGGTGGGCAGGGAGGGCTGGGGGGGGCTGGGGAGCCCCATGGGAGCTGGCCTGGTAGACACCTGGGTGGGAGCTACAGTGGTGCCGGTTTAGGGGTGCTGGCTCTGGGGCGTGGCTGTGCCGTCTGGCGGCCTGTGTCCTGCAGCGGGGCCTCCCTGCAGAGGGTGCCCCAGAGCTTCCGGCTTTCCTGGCTGGCTGGCGCGGGGTCCCTTGCGGTGTCAGGGTGTTGGTGGGGCAGCTTCCCCGGCACGGCCAAGCCTCTGTCCTCCCCCGGGACCACACAGCTCCCGCCCCGGGGTCTGGCCAGCGTGGCCGGGGCACGGTCCTCGGGCAGCAGTGGGAACAGCGGGGGTGCCGGCTGGGGTGCCGAGGTCCAGGCTACTGCCCTGTCCTGGCGGCAGCCAGGCTCACCCGCTGGACGAGGCTTTCAGCTCGTCCTGTTTAGAGTTGAGGAAACCGACCTGGTGTCCAGCTGCCTGTGCAGTGACCGGCAGGTGGCCAATGTTTAAGCCCCTGGGAGTCTGCCTGTCCCGCCCCTGCCGCAGAGGGGGTCTCCGAGCCGGCAGTCCCGAGCTGCCCCGTCCAGGGCCCGCTGGCCCTGTGCCCGTCCCTGCTCAGCCCCACGACGAGCCAGCCCGTGCTCGCCGGAGAAACAGCAGCGAAGGGATAAAATGTGCTGGCCCCCCAACGCAGCCTCGTGCAGCCACCCTGATCTCTGACCCGCTGACACGTGGATGTTAAATTCGGACGCGGGTGCACGCGTGTTTACGGCGTGTCCTGCCTGCTAGCGTGATGGGGAGACGGGGAGCATCTTGGTCCGAGCACACCCCGTGGGGCTGGCCGGGCGGGGTTCTGGTCCAGGGGCGAGGGGGGACCCAGGAGGGCCGCGCGGGAGGGGGGCCGCCTCGGCGTGGGGCTGGGCTCCGTCCAGACCCCCACTGGCCTTGACCCCAGGGCGCCGGCACGGACGAGAAGGCGCTCATCGAGATCCTGGCCACGCGCAGCAATGCTGAGATCCAGGCCATCAACGTGGCCTACAAGGAGGGTGAGCGGGCCGGGCGTGGCCGGGCGCAGGGCGAGTCCGGCCGGGGCCCGCGGGGCTCGTCTGGACATTCCCGGCCGCGTGTTCACAATTGACCGGGAGGAGCCGGCGCGCCAGCCGGACGGGGCGTGGGCCAGGGCAGGGCCTGCGCGGCACCTGTCGTGCGGGGGCAGGGGCCGGAGTGGACAGTCGGCCGGGGCCGCAGGCAGGAGGCGGGGCGGCGGCAGTCCGTGTCCCGTCAGCAGCAGGGGACCGGATGCCCACGGAGCCCCGCGCCCCTGGGGTCCCCTCCGAGACCCTGCCCTCCGGCCGCCGCCCACACCCCTCTCTGTCCCAGACTACGGCTCGTCCCTGGAGGCCGCCCTAAGCTCTGACACGTCCGGGCACTTCCGCAGGATCCTCGTGTCTCTGGCAACGGTGAGCTCGTGGGGCCTGGGGCAGGGGCGGCCGGAGCAGGCGCCCCATGAGGTGGGGGTGTCCCCCGTGGTCACCCAGCTCGCCACAGTCCTCTCCCCGGGCAGCCCCCTGGCCCTGCCGGGCGCTGAGCTCTCCCGCTGCTTTCGCCGCAGGGCAACCGTGAGGAGGGAGGGGAAGACCGGGACCAGGCTCGCGAGGACGCGCAGGTGAGCCCCGCGGAGGCCGGGCGGGCGCCCTGGGGCTGGGGCTCTGCGGCCTGGCCGCCCCGAGGGAAGCGTGGGCACAAGCCCTGCACCCACGGCTGACGGGCTTAGGGACTGCCCAGGCCAAGGCTCGAGGTGCGGGGCAGCGGCCCAGCGGCTGGTGACTCGGAGCCTCCCAGCACGTGGCGGCCGGGAGCGGCCAGCTGGCCAGGTGGACTGAGCATGTCAGGGGATCCTGGGCAGTCGGGGCCGCGGCTCACGGGGTGTCGGAGCGGCACAGCCAGGCCTCGCGAGCGTTGGGGGGGACAGATGGTGCGGGTGAGGCCGGGGTCTGGCCGATCTGCCCGTCCCCCCAGAGCCCACGTCCAGGGCTTTGGCTCTGAGACTGCGGCTCCCACCCCCTCGGGTGCTGCTGGGCTGCCCCTGGCTTTGGCCCCGCTCCCCATTCACGAGAGCCCCGGCTGGCCGCCCGCTGCGTGCCCCGGGCGAGCGAGGCGGCATCTCCCATCGTTAGCCTGTCCCCCGGGAGTGGAGCCCCCCAGTGCTGACCCTGGGGCTCACTCCCCTTCACGGCCCTCGCAATGGCTGAGTCAGCCCCCTGGCCCTTGTCCGCCCTGCTGTGGCGAGGCCGCGGGGTCCCCACACTGGCGAGGGGGCAGCCTGGGCCCAGCTCCTGCATCCCCATCCGTGCCACAGAGGTGACGGCTCTGAGGGCGCAAGGGCTGGCCGCTGTGCACCCCCTCCTTGGAGTCCCTCCCCCACTGAGGCCGGCTGCCCGGGTCTGCGTGTCCAGTGGCTGCCAGCAGGGGCAGCGGCGGCTTCGCAGGCCAGGAGGGGAGAGAGAGAACCTGGGCGGACATGCTGGGCCAGACCCAGAGGCCGCCAGCTTGGGGTGCCCCCTCCTTTTCACTTTCCGGGGAGCTCTGGGCTCGTTTCTGCGGGAGCAGCGAAGCTCGCAGGGAGGAGCGTTTTCTGTGCTGCGCGTCTGGGAGCTGCTCAGGCACCCACGGGGCTTCAGGGCAGGCCTCCGGATGCAGGGGCCGGCAGCCTGGACCGGCCTCCGGGGCCCGGGTGTGGGTGGCCATGCTGCCTGAGTGGCCTCTGGGCCCACCCAGCAGCGCCCCCTGCGGGTTGTTCCCGCCCCCCGTGAGCCGAGGCCCAGGTCAGAGCAGGCGCGTCCCCGGAGTCTCTGGGCAGACCCGCCCGCACCCCAGGGCCCGGCGCTGCACCTCGGGGCCTCTGACTGCTCCTTCTCCCCCTTCTCTCCCCCCTCCCCTCCCCCTCAGGTGGCTGCTGAGATCTTGGTGAGTTTCCCTTCTCTGCCATCTGCCAGGCCTGCATGGCTGGGGCCGGGCGGGGTGCGAGTGATGAGGGGTCCCCGCAGCTTCTCTCTCTCCCCCCCGGGCGTCTTAGGAGCCTGCTGGTAGCAAAGGGGCTGCATTTCGCAGAGCCCCGCCCAGGGCAGGGTGCCGCCCGCGCCGTGGTTGGGCCGTATGGCCGGAGTGCGTCACGGCCAAGGGCTTTGGTGCAAGGGCTTTGGTGTCGTGTGTGGGGCCAGCTGCCGCGCCCAGAGGCAGCCTGGCCGCCCGTGTCTGCCCGCCGCCTGCTGGTCTGCTCCCCTGCAGTGGCGGAGCCCGCCCTTCTGGGTGTCCAGCCCGGAGCCCAGGCCTCGGGGCCCCCAGGGCGTGGGGAGCGGGGCTGGCAGTGCCCGCCAGCCTGACGTCCTGCCCTCCCCCGGCCCGCTGGCGCTGCAGGAAATAGCAGACACCACCAGTGGGGACAAGACGTCCCTGGAGACACGCTTCATGACCATCCTGTGCACACGGAGCCCCCAGCACCTGCGCAGGGGTGAGGCCGCCGCCCGCAACGGGTGCCTGGAGGGGCGTGGCCTCGAGGGTCCAGTGTCTGTACTGGGGGGATGGCCAGCCCCGGGCGGGTGGACGCGGCGGCAGCCCCGAGCCCCACCGAGCTTGGAGATGGCGCCTGCCCACGGCCACGTCTGCGGCGGTCACCTGCGACCCAGGCAGGGGGTGGACACGGGCTGCCCGTGACCGCAAGTGTCTGGCCCACCCCCCTCTGCACAGGGGCTCCGTGGCCCCTCAGCCCTGACCGGCGCCCTCCCTGCCGGCTGACGCGCCCCTCCCCCTCCTTCCTTGCTGTCCCCGGCTTGCGTGGGGCTCGGGTCCCCCGCGGGCGACTGTCCCGGGCAGCCGGCTGGGCAGGGGCAGAGCTGGGGCCGGGCGGTCCCTCACCAGCCCCTCCCGCCCCGCAGTCTTCCAGGAGTTCGTCAAGAAGACCAACTACGACGTGGAGCACGTCATCAGGAAGGAGATGTCCGGGGACGTCAAGGACGCCTTTGTGGCCATCGGTACTGGGGGGCAGGGGCGGGTCCCCCGGGCTCCCGCGCGAGGGTGGCCTCACCGGGACGCGAGTCTGCGCCGCTGACCAGCCGCAGGCTCCGGCCAGAGCTGGGGCTGCTGGACGTGAGGCCGCCTCTGCTGCGGGGCAGGCGGGCGTCACCCGCTGGAGGTGGCCAGGGTCCTGCCACCTGGCCTGTGGACCCTCACGCTCCGCACACACCCCTGCCCGGCCCTCCTGAGGCCGTGGGGCGCTCTCGGGGCGACCCCACGGTGGGGACGGGACTGCTGCGTCTTGGGTCTGCAGTCGGGGCAGGCTTCTCGGAGGAGGACCACGCAGTGTCCAATGTCCATCAGGCAGCTGGCAGAGGGCCAGGAATGGGGAGCGAGCGTGGGGACCGGCGGGCGGAGGAAGGCGCAGAGGCACCTCGGATCTGGGGGCAAGGAAAGCAGGGGCTGCGGGCAGCTGGTCAGGCCCCCGCCGGCCACTCAGCGCTTCTCAGCGGCCCCTCTGGGGCGGGGACCGGCTTCCCTGGCTCGTGCTTACCCCGATGTCCGGGCAGCCTGGGACAGCTGAGGCCCCTCGGAGCTGCAGACGGTGTGGGCATGAGGACCCCGCTTCCGCCAGGGCCCCGAGGGCTGTGGGCTGCCCGGGACCCCACTTTGAGAACTGCTGCTCAAGGGGCTCTCGAGTCAGAGTCTTGGGGTGTGTGGCTGGGCCTGGGCTTCCGGAGGGCTCTCCCTGGAGCCCGTGGGAGCCGCGCAGGGCGAGCCAGCCCAGGGCAGGGCCGTGAGGAGGCAGGCGGCCGGCACCCCAGCGCCCCCTCCCCACAGTGCAGAGCGTCAGGAACAAGCCGCTCTTCTTCGCCGACAAGCTCTACAAGGCCATGAAGGTGAGGGCTGGCGCGGCGGGAGGGGCGCGGGGGGGGTGCTCGGCAGACAGGGCTGGGGAGGGGGTGGGGGTGGGAGGGAGGCGGGGTGCGGGGAGGGGCAGCCGCTGCCCCACAATGGCCTGACGGCCCTTGCGCCCCCCCAACACCCACCCGGCACCCCAGGGCGCCGGCACGGACGAGAAGACCCTCACCAGGATCATGGTCTCCCGGAGCGAGATCGACCTGCTCAACATCCGGCGGGAGTTTGTGGAGAAATACGACAAGTCCCTGCAGCAGGCCATCGAGGTCGGGCGGGGGCCACGGAGGCCGGGGTGCCCAGGCCAGCAGGCTGGCTTGCTGACCGGCCTCCCTGTGCCCCCAGGGCGACACCTCTGGGGACTTCCTGAAGGCCTTGCTGGCCATCTGTGGCGGCGAGGACTAGCCTGCCCGGCGGCCTCTCTGCCCAGACCTGGTCAGCGGCTCCGTCCGGCGTTTGACCAGCCTGGGCCCCCTGCGACAGAGACGGGGCTCGTCCTCAGCAGGTCTCCAGGGGAGGCGCACCCGCGGTCACCCCTGCCCACGACCGAGCCGCTGGAGAACCACGGCCGAGGTCCCGGCCACCCCACTCCCGGCCCCTCCTGGCTTCTGGCTCCCGCCCCGCCCGCCTGGCCCCGCTTGGGTTTTGTGAAATGCAAAGCCACACTGAGCCTCTGACGCGCGTGACCGTGTGATTGAGTGGGGGGCGGGGGGCCGCCCTCACATTTGGGGGCCACAGCCCTGGGAGCTGCGGCTGCCGGCCCCGTGCTCCTCCGAGAATGCCCAGCGAGGGTGTGCGGGCAGGCAGCCTGGGAGGGCGTCCACCAGCTGCCTGGCGCTCCCTGGGCTCTTCGTCCGTCTCCCCCAAACCCAAATTTCCTCTTCGGAGCTCTCAGTGCCGCGGGCGTGGGCTGTGCAGCGGGGGTGGGCTCGGCCGACTGACGGGGTCTGCAGGTGGGCGGGCCGGGCGGCGTCCACTTCCCTCCCCGGCCTTCCGGGGTCCATGGCGGCTGGGCGTGCCCACGGGGCACCCTGCCCTGAGCTGGGCCCCTCCCGAGTTCAGATGTCTCCTGAGCTCTGTTCAAGTAGGCGTTTGCCGCAGACCACAGCCGGGACTGGCCCGCGCGCCCGGGCAGTGCGCGGGGCGGAGGGGCACGCGGGCCGGCTGCTGCGGTGGGAGGCCCGCGAGGAACCAGGGCTTTCTAGCCCAGGGTGAGCAGCCCCAGGGAACACTGCACCCCGATGTGCACCCCAACCCAGCCCTCAGCACTGCCGGCCCCCGCATCTGCACCTGACCTGGCCCTTGGCGCTGCAGCCCCTTTATTCTCAATTCTGGGGTTGGTGGGGGGAGGTGGGTTTTGCACCTGAGCTGGGAGGACCCCCACACCTGGGGCAGCACCACTGCCACAAAGACGCGGGTCTGCCGCGCCCGTGCACGCCCCACAGGTGCCCGATGCCTGTGGCACGTGCGTCGCCCTGTTGCTGGTCTGCGTGCACACCGACCCTGGGTGCACCCCAACACTAGATGAGGCCCCTGCCCCTCCAGAGGGGCCGCCAGAGGAGGGAAGCCGCTGGCGCCATGACGCAGCCCCGAGATGGACCCGCCTGGACAGATGGCTGCCATGCCTTTTGGGGGGGTGGGGAACATCCCCAACCAGCAGCCCAGGAAGCCGCCCGCCATGGGGCTGGGAGGGAGGGAGGGGTCAGGGCCAGCCAGGACCCCAGAAATGAAGCGTGACCGACTTCCCGTGTCACCCCCCGGTCACCGGCCCCCTGCCCAGCAGAGGCAGCCCCAAACGCACCAGGTCGCGGCCCCAGTGGAAGGCCTGGTGCTGCCCAGGCCCCGCCCCTGCCTGGCCCCCTGGCGCGCCTCCTGGGGCACCCCGAGGAGCTTGCCCCCACTTCCTGCTGCCCAGAGGACTTCCTCCTCGCTGGCCCACCCCGGCCCAGGTTACAGGAAGGGCAGCATTTGCATAGACAGGAGACCTCGGCCGGGAAGTCCCCGGGCCTCCGAGGTCAGACTCTCCTTCCTCTCTGCTGCCCAGACTCCCGGCTGCCCTCTGCCCAGGACCCCTGCTTGGCCTGGGGGCCGCAGGGCGGGTGGAGATGCAGGAGGACGGTATGGGAGGGCTGGGAGCCTGGGCCCCTGCGTGGGCGCCCCCCTTACCCTCCGCCCGGCCAGGGGCCTTGCTGTGGTTGCCTGCCCACTTCCTTGGCAAGCATGACTTCGCGGGGCCCCTGAACCCCTCCTCCGAAACCAGAGGCTGGGGCAGCACCGCGCTGGACTTTGCATCTTCCACCAACGCGTGCGTGGTGTGCGGGGCCCTCGGACTGGGGCTCGACTGAGCCCTGAGAGGTAGTCCCCGGGTACCCCCATACTCAGCGGGGACGCCAAGGGCTGGACCCTGCTCGGAGCCAGCTGGGAACGGGGCCGTGCCGGGCCAGAGCGAGAGGCTGGTGGGGCTCCACGGCCGGGCGCCCCTGGACTTGCACCAGCCCAGCCTCGGTGCGGCCAGACTGACCCCTCACCATGGCTGCCCCCTGCGAGCCTGACCGACTAGGGGACTTGGAGGCGTGGCCCCTGCAGTGTTTACGAAGCCCCCCGAGGGAGGGTCCAAGCGCCCAGCTCGCGCTGTGGACGGCGAGGAGAGCCGCCCCGCACGCCAGGAAGGGGCGGGGCCAGGAGGCGGTCCCGTGCGGAGGCCTCGGCGGCGGTGCGTGTCCACTCGGCTTTGAGGTGCCTGTCCCGTGACATGGGGCTGGACGTCTGTGCTCCAGCCCCTGCCCTGCCCCTGGTGGGACCAACGGCCATCAGGAGCCCCCGCCTCCACCCGCTGGGAGCCGGCAGCGCCCCTCCCCTCTGCGGGGCCGGCTGTCCCGCCAGGGGTCGCTGCGCTGCCACAGACGCGGGGTTGGGGGGGACGGGGGGGGCGCTGGGGGAGCGGGCGCAGCGGTCACTGGAGGAGGCCGGCCTGAGCGCGCGCGCAGAGCCCTCCGGGAAGCGTAGGGCGGACCCTCGGCTGGACGCGCGCCCGCAGGCGGGCTCTGGGCTTCCTCTCCGCAAGGACGCCACGGCCCCAAGGGTCGCGCCCACCAGGGCCCCCCCAAAGGGAAGCAGCCGCGTGGCCTCTGGCCCTGGCCCGGAGCCCGCCTCGGAGTGTGGGGACGCACAGGCCCTGCCCATTCCTGCCCCCCGCGGTGGGCCTGCGGGATCCCTCGGGAGGCGCCGGCCTTCCTGCCTGGGCAGGCGCCCTGGTCCAGCAGCGCCTCTCGCAGGTCAGGGCAGCGCACTGTCTGTGTGGCCCCTGCGCTGTGGCCTGGACACTTGGGCGGTGCCTCGGGGGCCGGGACAGGCAGCCGGGCCCCCTGGCCAGGACGTCCTGTCTACAGAGGGCCACTGGGCAGGGCCAGTGCTCCCGGCCCGGTCCAGAGGGCCCAGAGCCCCTGAGCATGGGACTTAGCTGGCTGCTCCCCCAACCTTGGGCCGCTATCCCCTGGTGACCAGGCCTCCTGGGCTCCGGCCGGGATCCCAGGTCTCGGTTCCTCCGGCTGAGCACACCCTCCTCGGGCTCCGCTGGGCCACTCGGTCTCTGCGGAGGTGTCGCCGCCTCCTTCAGCCGGCGCCCCAGAGATCTCCCCAAGTGTGGCCGGTCCATTGCGTCTAGCCTCAGGGCTGGCCACACAGAACTGTCCACGCAGCTGATGTGGCAGCCACAGGCTTTTTGAAGTGGGCATTAGCCTCTGTAATTAGCCACCTGTGGCCAGTGGCCCCCAGAGGTCGGACAGCAGCTGGGAACCAGCCCGGCTGGGCCCTGGAGGGCCCCCACAGGGGAGCAGCTGGCCGCTGGGTGCAAGGAGTCGGCACGAAGCTCCTGGAATTTAATCACACAGTGTGGGGGGGCAGGCAGGGGGCAGCCTCCCAGCCAGCCCAGGGCCGTGGACGCTGTGGGTGGCCAGAGACCCCGCCCCTCTCTGCTGGGATCCCCCAAGGACCCCCGGGCATCTCCCTCTGAGGGGTGGGCTTCCCTTCCCTGCGGGGCTGAGGGGCACCGGTGGGCAGGCTTGGAAGGGCGGCAGATGTGGGATGGGCACCTGGTGACTTCCTGGGGGGCTGGGCCCCGCCTCCCCCACTGAGCTGAAGGGGGTGTCCAGGGGTGGGGTGACGGTCAGGCCACAGAACCGGAGGCTCCCCGACGGGATCGTGTGAGGCGGCGGGGGACAGCTCGTGTGGGAAGTGACAGGTGGGGACTGCCCAGGCCCCGGGGGAGGGAGGCGCCTAGCTGGGCCTCAGGCGCTGGCCCCTCCCGCGGGGTTCCCCTCCTGCCCGAAAGCCCCAGCCTCCTTCCTGCAGAAGCCCGGAGCTGGCCCGGGGCAGCTGCTGCCTGCCCTGCCCTGCCCCCCTGCCCTGCCCAGGTGAGTGCTGGGGGGCAGGCGGGGCCCCGGGCCAGACTGGGCGGGCTCCCTTGGACGGGGTGGACGCTGGGCGCCCCTCCTGCCCCTTTCCTCGTCCAGCCCCCTCCGGCCATCCTGCTTCTCAGCCTGTCTTCTGTTTGACATGGGTTTTTCCAGCGGGAAGGAAAAGAAGGTCTGTTTTTGTCTTATCCTTCCCCGGAGAAAGGCAGGAGGCCGGCTCACAGGGAGAATGTGGGCGTGTGGGAGGGGTGGGTGCGTGTGAGCCCGCGCTGGCCAGTGTGCAGGGGTGTGTGCGTCTGTCTCTGTGTGTCTGTGTGGACGTGTCCTCATGGCAAGTGTGTGCCGTTGCTCCTGGGAGGGGGGGTGGCTGTGGGGGACTCGGTGACCCCGGGAGGCAGGGGGCTCTCCGCTGCCCCCGCCGTGGACGCAGCGCCCGTGGGTGTCTGGTGCCCAGCGCTGGCCCCGGCCGCGGACCTGCGGGGTTGCCTCCCGTAGAGGTGGGCTTGGGCCGCGGCAGGGGCCTCGGCTTTGTTCACATTGTCCAGCTTTCCCACGGCGGCCAGGCCTCTCCAGGGAAGTCCCTGGCCGGAGCGGGGGAGGGAGAAGGCCAAGGGGCCCTGTCCCAGGACTTCCGGATGAGGCAGAGAGCTGGGAGGGCCGGGTGCGGTGCTGAGCGAGGAGTCTGGCGCCGGGGCCTCAGGGCCTGCAGGGCTGTCCAGCGTTAGGAAACCCGAGTCACTGTCTGCGCCTCCAGGCTGGCCTGGCCTGAGGGCTTCGTGCCTCTCCAGGAGGGTGAAGGAGCGGCCGAGCCAGTGGCCTGGACAGGTCAGTGCAGTGCTTGCGAGGCCTCTGCGAGGCCTGGGGGCTGGGCACTCGTGGGCGGGGCGTGCGGGCTTTTCTGCGCGCCTACTGCGTGCCGAGCCTGGGCTTTGCTTGCATCAGTGCATTGATGCTTGTGACCTGCGGGTGTGACAGTGTTTCCAGAGCGGAGATTGCCTCCAGGTATGGGCGCCCCGGGAATGAGCCCCTCTGGATATGAGCTCCCCTGGGTACGGCGCCCCAGGTAGTGAGCGCCCCAGTAGTGAGTGGTGAGTGGGGATGGAGCCCGTTACAGCTGGTGTTTGCAGGGCCCTGTGGACTGTGTGCAGACGCCCTGGGCAGTGGACGCCTGCAGCGCAGAGGCCGGTGCCCCCAGGCCTGACTGTGGACACCTCCTTTCCTGCATGGCCTGGCCCACCGCGCCCGTGTGGGTTGTGACCCGCGGCCAGGGAGTGGACATGTGGAGCCTGATGTCTTTTGGGGGGTTGATGGGTTTGAGAGCAGGGTCCTTGGGTTCACTCTGGGAAAGGTCTCCCCAGAGCTCCCCTTCTGCAGCACACGGCGAGTTTCTCCACGACGCAGAGAATGTTAGATAGACTTAGAGAACAGGTTTGTTCGGGAAGGGACAGGGCAGTAAAGGACGCTTGTGGCACAGACACAAGCGGGCAGGAAGAGCTGCCCCGAAAGGGACAGGCCTACTAAGAGAAGCCTGCGTGGTTGCCGGCAGGCGGGCAGCCCTGAGGAGAGCTGCCTCTCCTGGGGGAGGTCAGTGCAGAGCCGCTGCCCAACAGAGTTGGTGCAAAGGGACACCTGCGCAGGTGTGCAGGAAGCTGGCTGCCCCGAGCCCCTGCAGAGATGGCACCGATCCAGTCTCTCAGTCGGGAGGGCTCCTCCCTCCAGGATGGTTTTGTTTGCTGCTGATTTTGAATAACTCTGTAGGACCTGAAAGGGACTGAAGACTGCAATGGCCTCAGTCTCCATGTGTTCACCCCTGGCCGGCTCCCGCCCCACCTCCGCAGTCTGCCCCCGCCCAGTGTGATCTGGGCCTTGGTGCAGCTGGGTCCACGCGATGCTGATCCCTTTCCCCCTCTCCCGTGTGAGTCTGGTTCTGGCCCTATTCTAAGTTGTCTTTCCTCTGTCAAGCCCAGCAGACACGCGGGACAGGGCTGGGCGGCCACCACCAGGCCCGCCCAGGCCTCACTGCCTGGGCCCTGCTGACCGGGCTTCTGTCCATCGTGCTCTGCACCCGTGGGGACCCCTTGTGGGCTGGTGGGTGCTTCTCAGGCAGGCGGGCACCTTGGTATCAAGGGGTGCTCGCTGTAGTTAAGTTTGGGGGGGGTTTAAATCGTATGCAGATTTTGGACCGTGGCAGTGGGGGTCGGTGCCCCCAGCCTGCCTGCTGTTCGAGGGTCAACGGTCATCGTTAAAGCTACTCTAAGTAGGACATCGGGCCAAAGATGGCGCTGCGGCCGGCCTCGGCGTGGTCCATGGGCCTGCCTGGCGGCCGCAGGCCCCCTCCTCAGAGCCAAACAGCTGATCAGACCCGACAGCCTAGACCCAGCCTGTGGGTGGCGGGTGGGGAAGTGGGGCTGGGACGAGGAGAAGTTCCAGGAAGACAGGACAGGGAAGTATCCATGGAGGCGGGGAGGAACCCAGCTGGGGGTCCGGGGGGGCGCTGGGAGCACAGCACCCCTGCCCTGGCAGGGGTGGGCTGCAGGCTTGTGCAGGCCCCTCTCCCCCAAACCAGGATGTACAGGCACTCATTTCCAGACTTAAGGGAGGCACAATTCACATTTTTTTGTGACTCTGATGGCACCTTTTAATTAACTGAAGGCTCACTGTACCCACAAGGGGCTGGCTGTCCGCCTAGAGTCGCCACTGGTCCCCAGGAGTGCTGGGCTGCACTGGCCAGGAGGGATGCCCACGGTTGATCCCTCACCAACACACAGCTCCCCGAGACACCGGCCCAGGGCCCCGGGGCTCCTTTCAGGCGACGTCAGAGACAAGACCGAGGCCGGGTCCCTGCAGAGGCCCGGCGTCTCTGCCCTCGGAGGGCGGCTGCTGGACGCGTCTTTTCCTCCCCAAAGGCCGGGCACGGAGTCTTCCTCTTCTTTCTTTGGAGTCTGGACCTGTGTTCTGTCTTCTTCTGGAAGCCGGCCCAGTCGTCATTGTCATTGTCTTCTGGGGTCTTCCTTCTCTCTGGGGTCTCCTCCTCTCGGGCTGGTCTCTCTTCTGCTTCCTTCTCTCCTCTCTGCTTCTCTCCCGGGCTCTCTGCGGCTTCTCTGCTCTTGTCTCCTGCTTTTCCTGCTCTGCTGTCTCTGCTCTCCTGCTTCTCTTCTCTGCTCTCAGGGGCTCGCTTTTTTTCTGGGGCTTCCTACTTTTTTTTTCTCCCCCGACCCTGGTTTCTCCCCTCTTCCAGGGCGCCCACCCCCTATCAGTCTGATGCGCACCACTGGCTGGTGGGGAGAAGCAGGCTGCAGGAAACCCACTTGCTACATTAAAGGTGGACTATCACATCAGCCTTGGGGAGAGCCAGGCTGCAGGAAACAAACGTGTTACTTTACGGTCCATGACAGCAACAAACTTGCTCGGGAGAGGAGGGTGCAGGAAATACACTCGCTACATTAAGGGTCAACAACTTGTGTGGGGGAGCAGGGTAAACAAGACCCCCTGCCCACACCCACTGCTGAGGCAGCTGACCCGTAACAGCTGCTGTGGGCGTGGGAGCCCCTCTTTTCGCTGGTGTGGCGGGAGCCCGGATCTGCCCGCCTCGCCCTCCAGCACCGCCCCTCCCCCCCCACCCCCCCCCGCGCCTCTTCTAGGAACTTACGGTGAAAGGGGAGGGGACCCCCCTCGGCGGGGAGCGCGCGGCGGGGCGGTGGATGCACAGACGCCCGCGCTGCGGGTCCTTCCAGCTCCGAACTCCCCGGACGCAGTCGGGCCCGCTCGACCCGGCTCGGCGCTCGCGGCTGCGCCCCGGGCGCTGGGGGTCGGGTATCTGCGATTCCTGCGGGTGGCCCCGCCGCCTGGCCCGGCCCCGCGGGCGCCCCGCGCACCCTGGAGGCCGTCGCCGCGCCATTGGACGAGCGGCCTGTCGATCGCGGGGACTTTCCAGGCGGGGCGGCCCCAGCACTTCCTCGTCCCGACCCGGAGCGCGGAGCCGGGAGCAGGGAGCAGGGAGCAGGGGACCCGGAGCCGGGGGCCCGGAGCGCGGGGCGCGGCGCCGAGCAGAGCCGGCTGCCTGACCGCGGGGCGCGGGCGCGGCGGCCGCCAGGTAAGCGCGGGGCGCGGGAGGCGCAGGGCCGCGGACCCCCCCAACCGCCGTGGGGGGCCAGGCCCGGGCGACTGCCTAGGCCCCCGGGCCCTGGGACGCGTGGGGAGCCTGCCCGCGGGGTTCCCGGGCGCCAGGGTGCCCGGCCTGGGGTCCCGGGGCGCCCTGCGAGGGAGGGCGTGGGGGCGCACGGAGCGCGGGGGGGGGGGGCAGGGCGCGGGCGTGGCTCTGCTGGCAGAGGGAGGCGCCAGGAGCAAAACAAGCTCGGCCGAGCCTCCCAGCCCGGCCTCCGGGTGAGCCGAGTTGTCAGCTGACTGTCAGCGCCCTCCTAGAGCCGGTCAGCGGCGCGACCCCGTACTCGGGCGGCGGACGCTGGGGCGCGCAGCAAGTTGCGGGGTCAGCGCGACCGGGCTGGCTGCGCGGCCGGCGCGGGGTGAGAGCGCCCGGGGAGGGGGCGCTGCCCCGGCGTGGGGGCCGCCGCGGAGGTTTCTGCAGACGCGGGCGAGCGCGGGCGGGGCCCAGCCGGGCAGGGAGCCGGGACTTGGGGCCCAGTGAGCTGCTCGGCCTGGAGGAGGGACTTCCGCGGCGAGGCCGGCAGCGGGCCGCCCTGCGGGGCCCGGGGTTCCCACCATCTTTTTCACTTCCCGGAAGGCCAGCCGGGAATTCGGTCAGCACTTACTCATTTCCAAGCCTGGGTGCGGCGGGGGATTCGGTGTCGGCAGAGGGAGCCCAACTTCTTTCAACTTCTCTATTCCTGCTGGTGTTCCGTGAGGAGGGGGAGCCTGTCAGGGACTCGCGCTCTCTGGGCGCCTCACGCCCCTCTTCCGGCAGAGACCCCCTACCCCGGGCCCGAGCACCCAGGTGTGGCGCCGGCTCCGCCCCCTTCCAGCCTCCCAGGACTCAGGCCCCCTGGGGGGGGCCTCCATTTGGGGGGGAGACCGGAGCCCCACTTGGGTGAGATTTGGGTGAGGCCAGGGAGGCCTGCTCCTCTCCACGCCGCGTGCTGGCTGCGGGGCGGGTTGGGCCCGTGGACACATGTGCTCACGTCCTTCGGGGCGCCCAGGCCAGGGCGCAGGGCTGCGTGCCCTCTGTTGCCCCGCCGGCCGCGCCCCCGAGCCTGCCCCGTGGCTGTCCTGCCTGGCCTGTCCGGCTCAGCCCTGGAGGGCCTCCCCGACGGTCCTCTGCACTCCAGCCACCTCGCTGTGGTGTTTCCGCTGCCGGGCTCCGCGGGGTCGTGGTCCTGCTCTGAGGGGTCACGTGTGTCTGGTGCTTCTGGGGTCTGTGGGTGCCTCCTCTTCCTCCTCCTGGAAGGCGGGGTGTCCCCATACGGGCGAGTCCAGGGCCTCGGCGAGCGGGGCGCTCTGCAGGTTTGTGGCTGAGCAGGCAACGGGAGACGCCAGCAGGCGGGTGCAGGCCGATGGCAGCCGGGGCGGCGGCCCCCAGGCAGAGGTGCAGGCCAGGCCTCGCGAGGGGCTTACTCCTCCTGGGAGTCCGCACGTGCTCCCGAGGCCCCGCTGCTGCTGGGCACGGGGTGCCGCGCCACGCGGGGTGGCCTGGCCTGAGCCCCTCTGGAATCGGACAGGTGCTGCGGGGCCGGAGGCTGCCACGAGCGTGTGCGCACGCGCACCATGTGCATTATGCGTATCTGCGTCTGGGGGTCCAGGTGCCCACGCGTGTCCCGTGTGAGTGCATCCGGGCGTGTGAGGGTGGGTGTGAGTGGGTGTCGAGTCACCGAGCGGGTGTTTCCCGGCGCGTGGGGCGGCCGGCGGCCGGGAACCAGGACCTCGGTCGGCCCGCCCTCTGGAGGCGGACCTGGCCCCTGGCCTTGGCAGAGCCACCTTCTTCATGGTCTGGGGGCCTTGGCCGCCACACCCCGTCCTGACCCCTGGGAAGGACGGTAGCCCCGACCCGAGAAAGGGACAAAGGCGTGTCCCCAAGACCCTGGGCCCCCCACTGGCAGAACACCCCCCTTCGGGTACCTGAAGTCCTCCTCGTGGCTTCTCCCCCCTACCGAAGCGCCCGCCCCCGCCTCAGCGTGACCCTGCTCTGGACGCAGCCTGCGCAGCGTGGACGGCGGGCGCCGGGGCCTTGCGGCGTCCCCGGCCTGCTGCGGCGTTCTCTGCCGGCCCGGCCCTTCCCGGCGTGGGGGTCCCTCTCAGGTGACTCCCAGACCTTCGCTGTGGGACAGGGGTGGGGGGGGCGTGACTTCTGTGGGCGGCTCGACCCGCCCTCGCACCTCGCTCCGAGGTGCCCAGAGGGGTGGGCGTCGGCTGGTCCCAGCGTTTCCATCAGAGAAACCGGGAAGCGGGGGTGGGGGGGGGCCCGGGGGCCCCCTTCCCACCCTTAGGGGAAGGGGCGAATCTCAGCCACTGCCGCGCTCCCGTGGGTGGTGGGGCGTGCTGGGGTTAGCGGCTGGCAGGGCCGAGGCCTCCCTTCGGTCCAGGGCTGGGCCTGCTGCCCTTTGGCCCTGGCCAATCCTGGGGCCACGTGTGCCCGGCGCCTGGGCGTGGAGGCGGCGCCGGGCGAGGGAGCGGCTAGCGGGAGGGGCAGGGCCGGGCCAGGCCGGTTGTGTCTGGCCCCTCCTGTGCAGGGGGCCGCAGCGCCGTGGCCGGCGGGCAGCGCGTGCGCGAGGCCGGCCGTCGAGGCCTGCTTCCTGCGTCATCTCGGGCGGGGCCGGGTACTGCTGCCGCCCCTTCGCACTGCCATGGCGGCCCCGTGTCCACGGCGGTCCACGCAGCTGCGCGTTACCATCACGCGTCCCCACCCCCCGGGCACGAGCCCCCGTCTCTGATTCGGTGTGTGATTTTCATTTCCTGTTGCAGTGAAGAGGGGGCTCCTCCCCCCTAGGTTCCCCACTGGGCCCTCTGCGGGTTTGGCCACTGGTGTTCTGGCACAGCTCTCCTCTGGGCACTGGGGACTCACATGTGGCAGAGCAGACAGGCCACTGGCTCTGGCCCTCACGGGCAGCCCAGGAACGTGAGGCCTTGATGCTTCCTGCATTGCTGTTCGCTGTGCTGTTCTGGTACTGAGTGGTTGTAGAGAAAGTTGTTGTCATTCTTGGGTTATGTTAATAGAAGTAGGGTGTTCAGGTCAAAGGAGGTGATTGTCCCACATTGCTGCCCTGGGGCTGGCCTGCCTGCCTGCCCTGGTGGGGACTCTTTCGGGATATCTGCTGACGGCCAGTACCCTGACACCGCTGCTGTCCTCACAGCCAGGCGGGCACGGCAGGGGCTGAGGCCCCCTCATGGAGGGGAGAGGACCTTACCGGATCTATGACCCCGGGGGCAGCCCACCTCCGGGAGAGGCATCCGCAGCTTTCGAGCGTCTGGTGGAGGAGAATTCCAGACTGAAGGAAAAGATGCAGGGCATCAAGATGCTGGGTGAGGCGCGCCGTCCCTGCCCCTGCCCCTGTGCCTCCGCCCCTTGCCCTCCCTGCCCCCCTTGCGTGCTCCTGGCCCCAAGCCCCCTTCCCCAGGCCCCTCCACCCCCTTTGCTTCTGCCGCCTCTGGGCGGAGCGAGCACCATCGTCCTCCCTGGCAGGGCTCTGGCTGGAGTGGCGTGGGGGGCAGGGGGCTGTCCTGAGGGGCAGTTCCTCCCCAGGGCCTCCCCTGACCCAGGAGCCCCCTGAGCCAAGGAGGGAGGCCTGAGTGAACCCCTGGCTCTTTGGGGACCCCTGGCTCTTTGGGCTGGTGTGGCCTGGAGGGGCAGGAAGAGGGTGTCAGGGTCTGTTTGAGGCTCTGTCCACTCCTGGGCCCGATTTTGTTCCCTCTCCTGCTCTGATCTGCACTGGGCAGAGCGCCCTGTGTCCTCTCCGCTCCCGAGGGGAGGGTTGGGGTGCAGCAAGGGGCCCAGCCTCTGGGAACCAGGCAGAAGTTGCCGTGGGCCTGGCTGGGACAGGACCAGCGCTTCCAGTGACCCACGCTCCCGAACTCTTGTCCCCAGGAGAGCTTTTGGGGGAGTCCCAGGTGGAAGCTTCCAGGCTGCGGCGGAAGGCGGAGGAACTGGTCAAGGATAGCGAGCCGCTCTCGCCTCTGTCCCCCTCCTTGTCCTCCTTCGACCACCTGGCCGAGCTCTCAGGTATGGTGAGTGGGTGCCCTCTGCTGTTCCCAACCCCCTCTGAGACCCAGCACCGTGCCCCTGCCCATTCGGGGAGCCCATTGCCCCCACTTCTCAGACGCAGACCGTCCCCTGGTGCTGCGGAGCTCCAGACAGCCTGTCCAGCAGTGGCTGGGCCATCGGGCTGGCTCCAGCTGCGGCAGGGAGTGGGGCCTGGGGCCTAGCTGCTTATTTACCCAGCCAGATGGGGCAGCGGGGCCTTGGAAAAGCCGGACCCCTTCCTCGCCAAGGCCAGGGGGACTGGACAGGCCTGTCAGCCTGCCGGGCGCGGCTCAGAGGCCAGGTGGCAGCTGCTGAGCCTGGCCCTGCCTGTGGACTGAGGTCCTATGTGGCCAGTGGGCATCGCTGGCTGGGCTCCGAGTCGACCAGGGCCTGGGCCGCAGCCTCTGTGCAGCCGGGGTGTGTTGCCAGGTGGAGGGTGGGCCGGGCCGCCGTGTGTGCTCCCCCCGGGTGTCGGCAGCATCCCCACGGTGCTTCCTCCACCCCAGAAAAGGACGCTGCTGTCCCGGCGCCTTCCGCCGAGCCCGCGCCCACCGGCATCCAGCCAGAGCCGGTCCCCAAACCACCGTCCAGTGTAAGTGGCGTCTGTGGGCAGCACGGTCTGACCCGGGGCTGCCACTGCTGGGAGGTGCCGGTGGGAGAGTGGGCGGCTGGGCAGGCCTCTCCGCCCCCCCAGCTGTGGGCCTGAGGCGGGGGAGGGGCACTTCTCTCGGCCACCCTGACTCCTCCCCTGCAGGCCACCTCCTCGGAGTTTGAAGTGGTCCCCACGGAGGAGCAAGTCTCCCCGCCCGAGAGCGGCAGCGCCCCCAGGAGCACGGTGGTGAGTGGATGGGGGTCCTTGCGCGTCCCCACCCCTCAGCTCCTCAGACTCGGGGCCACGGGGGACGCTCAGGGACTGCTCAGGGACCGCGGCCGGGTCGCTTCTTGCTCACACATGCAAGTCTCTGCCTGCGACTTCCCCAGCCCCCTGGCCGGCGTGCGCCCCGGCACTCCCCAGCACCCACCCACCCCTGCCTGCGGCCGCCCTGGCTCAGCACAGCCGGTTCAGCCGCTCAGGGCACCCACCCCAGCCCCCGCCCCAGACACCCCGTCCTCGGGCCCCCCCACCGGCCTCCTGGCCTCACGCTTGTGCTCACTTACACCTGCACCTGACACGCACGCTTGCGCACACTGGTCCCCCACAGCCTTCCAGCTTGTGTGCCCCGGCACCTCCGCCCCTCCTCGCCCCTGCTGGGCTCCTGCCCCTGGAGGTGCAGCCTTGCGGGGAGCCCGGGGAAGCTCTGGGGTGTTCTCCAGAAGCCTCGCGTCCGCCCCCCTCCCCCGCTCTGGATTCTGGCTCCTGTGGCCAGCCGCGAGGGTCTCACCGCCACTGAGCCCCCTGGCGAGCCGCTGGACGCCTGGACGGTCCCCGGGGGTGCGTGCTGGACGTGAAAGCACAGCTGGTGTGCGCGGCCGCCTGGCCGAGCCCGAGCCCTTGGCCTGGTCCCGGGTGCCCGGCCGCGGTGTCGCTGGGGGGGGCGGGCGCCCGGTCACGGCCTGTCCCCGCAGGAGCCGGGCGCCCCGGCCCGCGAGCACAGCGACCTGCTGCTGCACCTGCAGCGCCTGGAGTCCACCCTGAGCGAGGCCGCCGAGGAGCCGGACCGCGGCCAGCTCTTCGCCCACCTGGGCCGCATGGCGCTCGAGTTCAGCCGGCTGGCCTCCAAGGTGCACAGGAACGAGCAGCGCACCTCTGTGCTGCAGGTGAGGCGGGCGCCCCTCCCGCTCTGCGGGCCCCGCGGCTCGGCGAGGGGCTGGGCTGCTCTGGCCGCGTCCAGGGAGCCCCTGGGGTAGACGCTGTGGACAGAAGGGGAAGGAGGCTGGGGGCGGGCTGGTCCAGCGGCCCTGCCTCAGGGAGGGCGAGGCCAGGCCCCTGCGTGCCCACCCCGTGGACCGCCCCCCACCCACTGCGGGGGTGCACGGCCCCGTGGCACGGCCTCCCCAGGGTCCCCAGCGGGGCAGCAGCCTCTGGACTGGTCTCCTGTCCTGTCCCCGATCGCGTGCTCCTGACCAGCACTGCGGGCGAGGGGCTCTGCGCCTCTCCCGCCCGGCTCTGTAGGAACGTTGTGATCCTGGACATGCGCTGCCCTCTCATCCCTCACCGTCCACGTCAGTGGCTCGGACCAGGTGTCCCTCCTGTGGGGCCAGTGCAAGGGTTAGACCAGGGCGGTCCAGGGTGGGAGCTGGAAGGGACCCGGGCCAGGCTTCCGTTTGCTGACGGTCACCTGGGCCCTGTGGCCGCTGTTGGCTGTGACTGCTGAGTGGACCTGGGGTGGAGGCCAGAGGCCTGCTGGTGCCCCTCTGCCCAGTCGCCGCTTGTGCAGCATTCTTGGGGCCCCTGGGGCCCGGGGGCAGGGTCCTGCGGGTTGGGGGCAGGAGGGCGTCCAGCTGGAGCCTGGCACGAGCAGGGGAGCAGAGCGGGGGGAGGGGGCACCCCCACCCCTGCTGAATGCAGGGTGCGGAGGGGCGAGGCCACGGTGGGGGGTGGCCTGAGAGCCGGGGACAGGCGGACAGGGCGGCTCGTCCTGGAATGGCCGTGCGAGGGCGGCTTGGTTGCGCACCGGGGTCCACACCAGTCTTCCGGGAGGGTCCGGCACCGCCGCTGGCTGCCGTCGGCCGGTTGGTTTCTGTCCAAGCCCCTCTCCGGCTGGCTGCCCCCAGCTGGGCAGCCGCTCTGCTTAGCTGCGTCAGGCGTGTCTGCTGGCCACTGGGGGTCTCGGGTGCTGTCCACACCGCTCGGGCCAGGGCACGGGTGCCCAGAGGCTGGCAGAGCCCCGACAGCAGTGCCCAGCCCTGGGGCTCCCCGGCTCCCCAGAGGCCAGGCCAGCACGTCCGGGCTCGCCTGCCCTGCCCCCACGCCGGCCTTGGCCCATGGACAGTTCCTGGCCAGGGTGGCAAAGGTCACCAGCGCTGGCCCCACCCGGCTCTGTGCTCCGTCTGTCCGTCCCTGCCGACGCCCCCAACCCAGCCGCCCCCAGTCCCAGGGTTGGTCAGCGGGCACGGCCGGCGTGGACACTCTGGAGTCTCTGGAACGGCCCTTGGGTTGGTGCGGGCCTGGCTGCTCCGGGACGGGGCTGAGGGCCGCCCGAACCCATGGACATGGCAGCCCCGGCCGCGGGAGGCCGAGGGCTCCTTTGTCCACGTGACACTGCGACCTGGAAGGGGGCCGACTGTGGGCGCCACCTGTCCCCTGGCTGGCCAGCGGCTGACCGGCAGGGCCTCTCCGCAGGCCGGCTGGGGCTGGGCCGTGCTGGGCACAGGACTGCCCGGGGTTCCCGTGCTCTGTGGCTCGGAGGCTGGTGGGATGGACGCTAGAGCATGCTGACTCCGGCTGTTCCGGCCTCTCTGTCAGGAGCGCCAAGAAGGGGCAGCAGGCAGCTTGGACGGGCCGGCTGCTGAGCCAGGCTGTGAGGCAGGCACAGGAGTCAGAGAGCGCTGGGGAGATGAGGAGAGGACGGGGCTTCTGATGGGGGGTCCGAGCCTCTGACTTGGGGGGCGGGGAGAGGACCGAGCTTCTGACTACTCGGGGCCAGAAGTCCTCGGGGCAGTTGGTCAGCGTCCCCACGGCTGGCTCCTGGAACAGGGGTCCAGACGGCCCAGCCTGGGCCTGGGTGCACCCCGGCTCTCCTGAGCGACCTGGACTTGCCCCTCGCGCCCCCCCAGCCTGTATCTGGGGTCACGCACCTCATCCCGCACCCCCTGCAGACCCTGTGCGAGCAGCTCCGGAAGGAGAACGAGGCCCTGAAGGCCAAGCTGGACAAGGGCCTGGAGCAGCGGGACCAGGCTGCCGAGCGGCTGAGGTACGGGGGGCGCGAGCTCGGCTGGTGACGCAGGCAGGCCCCGGCGGGCAGGGGCCCTGGGCCCCGGAGGCCTCGCAGCTGCCCTTTGTCTCCAGCTTCGGCTGCCAGGCGGGTGGGCCCTGACAGCCACATGACGCGGGCCCAGGCTGCAGGCCGGCGGGAGGGGGGCGTGGACGGCGCGGGACCCCGGGACAGCTGTGGCGAGGATGGCCGCCCACCTGGGCGCCCTGGTCACCGGCGTCTGGACTCTGACTGGGCTGCTGCCCGGTGGCCTTGTCCAGTGGGCAGCGCCATTTGCTCACTTGTCGTTTAAAATGACTGCAGGGACAGCGGCCGGCTGCGAGCAGCAGGGCACAGCCCCCAAGCCTGCTCCCGGCTCGGGCAGCAGGTGGTCTTCAGCCCAGCCTGTTCCCACCTGCGTGGCCCCAGGGGCCGGCCCTTTCACGAGCCTGCACCCCGCGGGCTTGGGGCCCAAGGCCCAGCTGCTGACCGGAGGCCGCCGTGGTGCTGCTCTGCCCCACAGGGAGGAGAACGTGGAGCTGAAGAAGATGCTGACGGGCAGTGGCGGGAAGGACTCCTTGCCGATGGGCGTGGGCAGAAAGGGGGTGGTGCACCAGCAGCAGGTAAGTGCCGGCCCTTGGGGTGGGCCGGGTCCCCAACTCCCTGAGCTCCAGCGCCTGGGGCCGCCTCCCTCCCGGAGCCTCTGCCCTTTCCCCTCGTTCTGCCTTCAGCCCCAGCCACGCCCCATGACCCCTAGGCTGTCACTGCCATGCCCCCAGAGGTTCCCAGCCCCTCCGGCTGCTCTTCAAGGGCGGCCCCCAAAAGAAGGTTGAGCAGTTGGGGTTTCCAGCAGCTCCAGGTGTTTGGTTGAAGCCCCCAGGGACCTGCTGAGCCCTCACTGCCCGCAGCAGCCCCTCCGGCTGGCCCCGCCCCAGCCTCTGCTGCCCGCCCGCCCGCCCGCGCACCCTCGGGTCTCCCCTGCCTAAGGTTGCGCGCGCCCTGCCCACCGTCCTCCCCTTTAACGGGGTGTAGTGACTGGGGGCGGGGCCCACCTGCAGGCCGGCCCCCAGCCAGGTCACGGGACTCTCCTCATCACCCTGTTGCTGCTTGCCTTGTGCTGGGCGCCGTTGCTGGCCGGCTCCAGTCTGGCCCTCCCCCCGGTGCCCCGCCCCGCCCCAGGCCTGACTCTGCTCCCTGGATCCTTTCGGTCGGGTCACAGGGTCAGCCAGCAGGTCCTGGTGTCTGGCTGTGGGGGCCCAGGTGTGGCCGATGCTGAAGGCAAAAGGCTCCCCTGCCCCCGCTCACCCCCAGGGGCTCCCCTTCACTCTCGGAGCCCCCCGGGGGCTCCCCTCACTCTGGGAACCCCTCTGGCCCGCTGGCTGGCTGCTGTTGCCCAGGCTCAGGGCAGGGAAGTCCCCAAGCCCCCCTCCTCTCCCCTCCCCCACCCGCCCCCTAACACCAGCCCTTCCAAGTCCAGCTTCTGAAAACATTTGTGGGGTACCCCTGCGTGAACTATAAGTGGCTCTGGCCTTGCGGCTGCAGGGGTCGCACGGGCGAGCATGAAGTTGCGTGGGGGCAGGAGTGGCGTGGGGCCTGGGGGGCCAGCCCGGCAGACTTGCTGGAGGGATGTGTCCCCCAGGCCGCCGTGACGGCAGGGAAGGCCCCCGAGATGGTGGGCGCCGCCGAGAAGAAGGTGAAGCTGCTGGAGCAGCAGCGCTCGGAGGTGGGTGGTGCCGGGGCGACTGCTGGGCCAGTGCCTGGGAGGGGCCGCCTGCCCACAGGCTCGTGCTGACCAGTGGGCTTGGGACACAGCCTGGGGTTGTTGGGGGGTCAGGAGGCCCCAGGGTACCCCGGGTGGTGGGGAGGGTGAGGCCTGCAGGGGGCCTGTCTGGCTCCTGGGGGCACCCTGGGTCTCTGCTCGCGGCAGGGCTGGTGGGGCCGGCTCAGCTCTGCAGCGGGCCCGGGTGGGGGCTGCGTCCAGCTCCTACCCCATCGAGGGTGCGGACGTCGGCGCCTGGCGGGCGTCGAGGAGAGGCGGCGCTGGGAGGCCGTCGGGGCCGCGGCTCCGTCCCGCCCACGCTCCCTGCTGAGCCGTGTCCTCCGCAGCTGCTGGAGGTGAACAAGCAGTGGGACCAGCACTTCCGCTCCATGAAGCAGCAGTACGAGCAGAAGGTGAGGGAGCCCCGGCCCGCTGCGCACGCCGCCCTCCCCCGCCCCCAGCCCGCCTGGCGACCGCCCTCTGCCCCACAGATCACGGAGCTGCGCCAGAAGCTGGCCGAGCTGCAGAAGCAGGTGGCGGAGCTGGAGGCCGAGCGGGAGCAGAGGCAGCGCGACTTCGACCGCAAGCTGCTCCTGGCCAAGTCCAAGATCGAGATGGAGGAGGCGAGTGTGGGGCCTGGGCCTGAGCTGCTGCTCTCGCTCCGCGACCTGGTGGGGGCACTGGCGAGGGCGGGGCTGGCGGGGGGCTCCGTAGAGGCCCATTTGGTTGGGTCGGCTGTGGGCGCCGCCCGGCCAGACAGAAGCTCGCTCCCTGGCGCCATCCCCCGTCCAAACATGGAGAAAGCAGATGGGCACTTTATTTTCAGGCAGAGCCTTCTGTTCGGTTGTCTCAGGGCCCCGGGACCTGCCCGAGAGAGCGAGGGTGCTGCGTGGCCCCTGGCGGGCGCTGTTAAGCACATGCAAGGCAGAGCTGCTGCTCAGGGGAGGCCGGAGCCCGGTGACCGCCTGTGCGGGTCCATCCCCGAACGGGTTCTCCTGGGTCCTGGGCCGGGAGCGGGGCGAGCTCCAGCCCTGTGCCGGCAGCCGAGGTGCCACCCCCACCCGCAGGAGCCGGGTTGCAGGTGTGTCCTGGCGGCACCGGAGCCGGGGCCGCAGTCGGGCACGGCAGGTCCCCTGAGGCAGCAGCGTGCTCGGCTCCACGGCTGGTCCTGTGGAGGCCCCTGGGGGGCAGCCGAGACAGCCTGGGCGTGCGCCCGAGGCTGGAGCTGTGTGTGTGTCGGGTCTCCCGACTGCTTGTGCAGAGGGGAGACGCCCCCTCCCCCGCATCTGCTGGTTCCGCCTCCGGTTTCCTTCCCAGCCCAGAGACCTTCGTTCTAACTGTGCAGTGCTGCCCTCGTGTGGAGAGATGTCTTCTGCCTGTACCACCTTCATTTCTTTCAGTCTCCTCTGCCCTGGGTGCAGGCTGAACTGTGGCGGGTCTTTCGGGGGTTCTCAGTGCTTTATCACTCGGAGGGGTGCAGGGACCCCTGTGTGAGGCGGGGGAAACTGACTTCTCTCCTAGAAAGTCACAGGCGAGACCTGCAGTTGGGGGCCCGTGTGACGTGCGCGCCGAGCCCCTCACGTGGGCACAGACGGTGCCAGCCCGGCCGGCAGTCAGGGCAGGTAGTGCCCGCCCACAGGGTCTTCCGCCTCGGTGGATGGGCCCCTGGCCGCAGGGCCTTGCAGGGTGCCTGTGGGCGTCGTGGGGATGGCACAGTGGAGCAGAGGGCCTGCCTGGGTGAGGGGTGGCAGGGGGTCCAGGTCCGCTCACCCCGTGTACCCTGCAGACGGGCAAGGAGCAGCTGACTGTGGAGGCCAAGGAGCTGCGCCAGAAGGTCAAGTACCTGCAGGACCAGCTGAGCCCGCTTGCGCGGCAGCGGGAGTACCAGGACAGGGAGATCCAGCGGCTCAACAAGGTGGGCGTCCAGCTCGGCGCCCCTCCGCGGCCCCTCCTGCGCCCCGCGTCTCCTGCTCAGTGCAGACCGGCTGCGCCTTGTCCTGCCCGTCCGAGCTGAGCTGGTGGGAGGGTGTGCTGGGCCCCTGGCCCACCAGGCCCCGCCCCTCCCTGACCCCGCCCCTCCCTGCCTCTGGCCCCGCCTACTCCTGGCCACGCCCCGTCTCCTGCCCCCCCCCACTGATGCAGATGGGCAGATGCGCCCCCTGGCGCCCCGCCCCGCCTCTGCTCGGGCCTCCTCGCTCGAACGGAAAGAGCACAGCCCGGGTCGCCCTTGAGGAGTGGGCCTGGGGGCCCACAGAGGCTCTGGCGGAGTCGGGGCCTTGGGCTGGGGGGGTGGCCGGGCCCAGGCGGAGTCCAGCTGCTCTCACCCTGGGGCTTGGGTTTGCTCTCTGGACCCCGCTGGAATGTCCTGGGCCTGCTCTGTTGCAAGAGTGACCCCGTGGAGAGGTTTGGGGAGTCCCTTCTCCCTCCTGATGCCGCTTGCCGGGGCGAGCCCGCCATGCTGGGGGCCCCTGTCTGTGGGGTCCTGGGCTGGTGACCTCCCAGCCTGAGCCTGTTCCCAGCCAGGAAGCTGTCCTTATGGTCACCGGCAGACGCCAGGACGTCGTGCCTCCAGCCGCTCCGACTGGGACAGGCAGGGCCGGTGCCCTCAGGTTTCCGGGGAGTCCTGGGGTCAGACAGCAGTGGGGTAACAAGTCTCCCTGTTCCTTGACCCCACCAGCACCGGCCAGGGAGGATGGCAGGGCAGCACAGGGCGGCACACGGCTTCCTGCTGATGCGGCTGACCGGGGCCTGCTGGCCGGCGCCAGAGCCGGGGGCCCAGGGTCCCATCCCGTGTGAACAGAGCTGGGGGGAGACTCGGGCCCGGTGACGGGGTCCCCCGAGCCTGCCGCGCAGCTCTTGTGCTCTTTGCCACTTTCAAAATGTCATTTGCGATGTTGCGGCCCGTTTTCAGAACCCGAAGGGTAAAGCATTAAGTGAAACTAAACGCAGTCTCAGTTGGAACGAGCTGGGAGGGGTGCGGGGGGCTGGGCGGCGCCTCCCCGGCCGGCTCGCAGAATGGGGTGATGCCCATGGCCTCCCTGCCAGGCATGGACGCCCCTTCAGGGGTGCGGACATCCCCGGGACGTCATCGTCGTTATCAGCGTGGGGTCACCGGAGCCCCCGGCCTGGGCCTTGCTCCTGGGGCCCCACTAATGGGCTCCCGCCCCTCCTGCACTCCAGGCCCTGGAGGAAGCGCTCAGCATCCAGGCCCCCCAGCCGTCCCCGCCGACAGCCTTCGGGGGCCCCGAGGCAGCAGGCGGCCTGAGGAAGCAGGAGCTGCTCACCCAGAACGAGCTGCTGAAGCAGCAGGTGAGCCCCCCGGGGCGGACCCCAGGCCGGACGGCCGGTGCTGTCTGCGGCTCGGCCCCTGGGCAGCGGTCCCCGAGGGTCCCCGCGTCACGCTGTGCTCTGTCCTCCTCGCCTCGCAGCTGTGAACCGTTGCGCGTGTTTAAGAGGGAGCTTTGTACCCTGACTGGGAGCCCCATTCCCCGGCGGCCATAAACAGAAAGGCTGCCAGCGGCCGGCCGGCCTGCCCAGGACCCCGACCCTGCTCCCACTCTTTAAGGGGCTTAAGGGGGAGTCACAGGTCCCCGGACGGCGTTGAAGACACACGAGCATAAAGCTGAGCTCCTGGGGCCCTGGGACTCGAAGGGGCCACCTCCAGGGCGTCCAGGCCAGGTCGGCACCCGCTGGCCTGTGGGCCTGTGCAGGGCACCTGCTGGGTCCTCTGCTGGGCGCCTGGCTCGCGTCCCCGCCCCCGTCGCCGGCCTGGCCTGGCCTCAGCGGTGGGGGGCCGGGCGGGGGAGTGGCCGCCTCTCAGAGCCGCCCCCACCAGGTGAAGATCTTTGAGGAGGACTTCCAGCGCGAGCGCAGCGACCGGGAGCGCATGAACGAGGAGAAGGAGGAGCTGAGGAAGCAGGTGGAGAAGCTGCAGGCCCAGCTCAGCCTGTCCAGCGCCCAGGTGCGGGCCGCGTGTGGGTGGGCCCCGGTTCTCCGCCAGCTCTGCAGCCCTCCCCTTAGACCTGGCGCTGTGGCCTGCAAAGCGCAAAGGCGCTGCCCCGGCTGTCTGCTCTCCCCGTCAGAGGGGTTAGCGCAGAAGCAGCTGGAGGCCTCAGGCCCCAGGACAGGACCCCTGCGGCATCCCGGGCCCTGTCCTGTGGTCCCCAAGTGCCCCCATCAGCTGGCAGCCTCGGCTGGCTGAGCCCTGGGAGCGGCCGGCTGGAGCCTCTGGTGCCAGCAGCCTCCCCTCTCCCTCAGCTGAAAGCGTTGAAGGACGAGGAGAAGGCGAGGGAGGCGCTCAGACAGCAGAAGAGGAAAAGCAAGGTGAGGGCAGGTGGGCCGCCCCGCCGCCTGCAGGGGCCTCGGGGTGAGGGCGCGCAGGCCAGGCCGCCGCGGCCCCGGGAGCACCCCAAGCAGCCCCACCCACCTCCCGCCCACTCACCGGTGAGCGGGAGTCCGACCTCCCCTTCCTCGCAGGCCCCCGCGGACCGCTACCACGCGGACCCCCACCTGGAGCACCTGTGCGGCGCCTACCCCTACGCCTACCCGCCCGTGGCGCCCCCCCGCGGCTTCGACGACTGGTCCCAGATCCGCTACCCGCCGCCCGCTGTGGCCGTGGAGCACCTGCCCCCGCTGCCCGGCTCGCACCTCTTCCACCTGGTGAGCCCACTGCTGCCCGGCACTGCGGCCCCCAGCGCGCCGGGGGGTCCCTGCAGGCTGGAGCCCCGTCCGGCCGCTCTGGCTGCTCTCCTGGCAGGCCCTGCAGCCCGAGCCGCTGGACAGAGGCTGGCCGGGTCCTCCCTCCTGTCGGGCAGGCCGGGGCGGATCCGCCGTGCCTCCCTCGGCGGGGCTCTGAGCGGCGCCAGCCCGTCCCCTCACCTGCGGCCCAGGACCCCACGCACTGGGCGGGGCCTCCCTCCCCTCTCACACCTCACCGGGCCTGACCCCAGCGGGGCTCCCCCGGCTCCTGGCCCCCTCCCACCCCCCGTGAGATGCGCCGTCCCGGGGTTGGTCCTCGCCGGCTGCTCGCCGACCCTGCCTGTCTCCTCACAGCCGGAGTACGCCTGGAGGCCCCCGTGCGCCGGCCTGCACCACCCCCCGGCCTCCCCGCTGCTGGACCCGCCCGTGGCCAGGCCTGCGGAGCCAGGTGAGCGCCGGCCCCGGCGGGGTCTGCGGGGTTCCCGGCTGGCTCGAGGCTGCAGCCCTCTGACCGGGCCAGAGGCCCAGCTTCCTAAAGCGGTGTTGGGAGGCGCGAGGGGTGCCGGTGAGGGCCTGCCCCGTGCCAGGAGCCCCCAGGGCGGGGCTGTCCAGCGCGGCTGGGAGGTGGGCGGTCAGGATCTGCGAGGACAGGCCGAGGGACCCGCCCCTGCCGGGTGAGGGGCCTCACCGCCGGGGGAGGGAGCGAGAAAGGAGAGTGCAGGGCCCAGGGAGGACGTGGGGCCGGCGGTGGGGGACCGGGGGCTGGAGCGGGGT
Organism: Scalopus aquaticus; assembly: GCA_004024925.1. Taxonomy (NCBI): domain Eukaryota; kingdom Metazoa; phylum Chordata; class Mammalia; order Eulipotyphla; family Talpidae; genus Scalopus; species Scalopus aquaticus. Next base: position 15,259 of record PVIJ01009177.1, on the reverse strand, counting down.
GGGCGGGCCGGAGGGGGAGGGCCAGGCCCTGTCCACCATCTGGCCGAGATGCCTCCAGCCTGGGGACGACCCGGCCGCCCCCCTTGGCTGGCTGAGCTCCTGGGGCAGAGCAGCCCTGGCGGGGGGTCCCTGGGGCAGCCTCACTGCGGGGTGGGAGTGGGAGGGCGCCCCCGAGGCCAGGCCCCTGAGGGCGTGCATGCTGGGGCTGAGGGCGGCCAGCCAGGCTCTTCGTGGAAGACCCCGGCGCTGCTCTGAGCCGGGCAGAGGCGCCGCCCAGCCGCCCCTCCGCAGGGCCCTTTCTGAGCCTCCCCTGTGCGGGGCGCCCTGGTGGGCCTGGAGGGCGCGTGGACGCTCTTAGCAGTCGGTGTCCGTCGTCGTCACGTCCTCACGTTTGTTTATTCAGAGTCCACCAAAAATGACCGCGAGGGGCCCCAGTGAGACCAGAGCGCGTCGCCTCTGCCCCGCACAGCGAACTGACCTCAGACTCCCGGGAAACTAGAGGCCCCGCGAGGCCAGAGCCGGCTGGACCTCGGCGGTGCCCCAGCCCGAGCCCCTCAGCCTGGGGGGCGCGGTGCCCACAGCCCCTTGGGGGTCCCAGAGGCCGCCTCCGGGTGACGGGCCACGTGGCTGTGGGCTCGTGTCTCTGGAGGGCGTGGACCTTCCTTTCCCGGCTTCCCGGGGCTCCGGCCCTCGGGTCTGCTGAGTTCAGTGTGTTCAGTTTCTGCTTGAAGCTGCCCACCCCGCCCCAGGGAGCGGGGCTCCTCCCAGGGGAGAGCACGGGCGCGCCCTGCCCCGCGCCCCGCAGCCTCGGCAGCACCCCACAGCCGGGGTGGGGTCCCCAGCCAGCCCCCGGGCCCCAGCAGCTGCAGGCTCGGGGCTCCAGGCCCAGCCCATGCCCCGCCCGGCAGCTGTTTGCACATGAGTTGATCATAAACCCAATTTCCACAGCGCGAGTGGCGTCCTCTGTGCCCGGCCTGCCCGCCCGGCCCCTTTGCGTCTCCGCAGCGCGTGGCCGGCCCAGAGGGAGCGGGCGCCTGTCCTGCCCCTTGCCCGTCCGGACTCGGCCTCGGCGCACGTGGGGGTGGCGAGGTGAGGCCGCAGACTCCGGGGGCCCCCCCGGCGGGGTGGGGACGCCTCGAGGAAGGACACAGTAGGCGCAGCTGCTGGGGAGCCTTTACTGGGCTGGAGGGGGAGGGGTGTCTGCCACCGAGGGGCGGGCGAGGGCGAGGCGCGTCCTGGGGGGCTTCCCTGCCAGGGGCCGGCCCGAATGCACAAAGGCCGGCCCTGCAGACAGGCTCTGGGGAGGCCCGCCCTGAGGCTTCGGGCCACTCCTTCATGGAGATGCGTCCCCAGGTTCGCGGCCTGGCCCTCGCCGGGCCCTGGCGTCTCGGGGAGCACTGCTGGGGGTGAGGGCGGCATGTGGGATGAGGGGGCGGGCGGGGCAGGAGCCCCAGAAGCTCCCGGGCACGGGGTGGTGTCGGGCCCAGCGCAGGCTCTTCCTTGGTGTGGCCGGAAGGGGCCGTCCAGGCAGCCGGGGCACTGGAGCTGGCGTGTCCTGCTGGGCCCACCGCGCCCTGGGGGCCCTGTGGGGGCCGCCCCGTTACGGCCCCTTGGCCTCCGCCTGCCGCCGCATGTAGGCCAGGATGTCGGTCTTGACGGTGCTGATGGTGGCGCGGTGGTACCAGCGCATGAGGGGCACGCCGTCGGGGCCCACCAGGAACTTCTCGAAGTTCCAGCGGACGTCGTGGGTCTTCATGGGCTCCCAGAAGAGGCGGGCGGGGTTGCCCAGCACCTCCGTGGTAGGCGGGCAGGCGTTCTGGGCAGGAGAGCGTGGCGTCACCCCGGCCCCGCAGCCGCCTCCCCCTTCCAGGAGAAGGGCCCGAGACCCAGCAGTGCCCCCTCAGGTCGGTGGGGAGCTGGGGGCTCACCTTCAGGAATGTGTAGAACTTCTGCTCCTTCTCCCCGTTGATGTCCCCTTTCTCAAAGAGCTGGAAGTTGGGGACGAAGCCTCCACCTGGGCGGACGTGCCTGCGGGAGGGGTCCCGTGAGCGGAGGGGGTGGCACGGGCACAGGCGGGGCAGGCACCCTCTCCCCAGCTGGGCCTTCTCAGTGACCCGGGGTCTCCCTCCGCCCCTCACCCCCCCAGCCAGGTGGGGCACTCGTCCCTGGGGTGGGCCAGGCCCGGAAGCCAGGCCGGGAGGAGCCTGGACACTCACTTGATGGTGTTCAGGATCTCGGAGTTCTCGCCCGGCTCCTGCTTCCCAAACTGGTTGGAGGGGAAGCCGAGGACCACCAGGCCGAAGGGCTCGAGCTCTTCCTGCAGTGCATTCAGTTCTGGGCGGGGAGAGGGGCCGTGGGGCTGGGGGCTCTGACCCGGGACAGCCAGAGAACACGGGACCCGGCCCCCACCAGGGAGAGAGTGGCGCCTGCAGGGCCCGTGCCGGCCCTCGGCCCACCTCAGCCCTCCCCTCTGGGGCTCCATGTCCTCCAGCCCCTGCCTGGGGTGGGCGGCGGCCAGGGGGCAGCCGGGTGAGCGGGTGCTCGTGGGGTGTGCCCGGGGGCGCTGCGCCAAGCTGGCCGTCCGGTTCCAGCAGCGGCAGGGGCGCAGCTGGGCGGGGCTGGGGCCTGGGGGCCAGTCTCGCGCCGGCAGCAGAAGGGCCGGGGTGGGCAGGGGCTACTTACCGACGTACTGGCCCGTCAGGCCTCAGTAGCTGGCCACATTGACGAAGAGCAGGTACTTGCCGGCGTACTGCTTGAAGGGGATGTACTCGTCCCCGCTGATGGTCAGCGCCCCGAACTCGTAGATGGTGCCGCTCACGCTGGGGTAGCAGTCCGTCTGCAAGGGCAGCCCGGTCAGCGGGCCTTGGCCGGCGCTCCCTGGGGGCTGGCCGGCAGGGGCTGGCCCGGTGAGGGGGCGGGAGCCAGGCCCCAGGAGGCGGCCGCTGGCTGGGGGCTGTGCGTGGGGGGGGGGGCCTGAGACTGGGCGGCGGCTGACCGTCCATCAGGCCGCTGGCGGGGAGGCCCGGCCCGGCCTCGTGAGGGGAGACCTGCCCAGGGAACACGGGGTTCTCTGCTCCAGAGCGGGGGCTGTGGCCGGCGCTGTGGGTGGACCTGGGCAGCGGTTGGGGGGGCGGCGTGAGGCGTGGGGACGCGCCCCGTGACGGTGCCATCCTCTGCCTGCTGCTCCAGCCAAACTCCAGACAGTGGGGTGCTCGTGGGGCGCGGTCCTGCCCCAGCGCCATGCCCAGTGGGTGGACAGCCCCAGGCCCCCCGCGTGAAGGAGCCTCGACGGAACGTCTGCTCAGCCCGGGCCAGGGTGCCGGCGTCTCAGGGAAGGGGCGCTGCCCACACCTGGGTGTCCTCGTGCTGGACCTCCCGGACCCTGAGGTGCTCGTGGTGAGGCGACAGCAGCTGGCGTGCGAGCCGGCCCCAGGGCGAGGGGCCACACCTGGCAGGCACCCTCTGGCCCCCCTCCGGGATGAGTCCCCCAACATGCGGCGGGGTCCAGACGGGCCGGCGGGAGTGGCCGGGGTGGGAGGGAGGCGCCTGTCTGGAGCCGCTGCGGGCTGCAGCCCCTCCCGTGCCTGCTCTGCTTTGCTCCCCTCTGGGAGCGGTGGGCGTCCAGTGCCCCAAGTCCAGCGGGTGCCTCCCACCTGCTCTGGCCGTCGCCCCAGCCCCTGGGCCTGTGGCCCCAGGTGGAGTCAGACCCGCCCCCAGATGCAGACACCAAGCACAGCCGCGCTGGAGCGCCCTGCGCCCTCGCGGAAGGATCCGCACCGGGCGGGAAAGTGATTTCCTGCTGGAGCTGGGAGAGGCTGGGGGGTCGCAAGTCCCGGGGAGGGTCTTCCTGCTGCCCACAGCAGGAAGGGAGGAGGGACGCGTCCCGGGGCCAGCATGGCCAGGGCTGTGGGGTCGGGCCACAGGGCAGAGGCGGGGTCAGAGGGTGGCCACATGACGGCAGGGGCCGCGCCCCCTAGGCCGGCGAGTTGAGCCAGGAACTGCCCCCTTCGGGGCCCAGCTGGATGCGGGCGCGGGTCAGTTCGGAGCTGCCAGGGCCTTTCAGTGTGGCAGCCAGCCCGAGCCCCATAACGGGGCGCCCCCGGGCTCGGTTCCCCAAGACCGGGGGTACTAGGGGCCCAGCACTCGGCCGCGGCTCCCCTTGCAGTCCTTGTGCAGGGCAGGGGTGGGCGGGCTGGGCTGGGCAGGGGGCGCGGCGGGAGACCGCAGCTCTGTCCCCTGCCCTGCCCCCCAGGCGGTCACCTTTGCTCCCGGCGCCCGCCCCCTCCACTGCCCTCAGCGACTCCGGAGCTGGGTGAGGTGGGAGCTTGACTCCCAAAACCCAGGCGACATGCCCACGCTGGTGCTCTGGGAGAGGCCAGTGCGCACCGACTGCCCTTCGCCCGCGGGTCCGGGCTGACTCACGGACCCCCGTTCTCACCTGCAGCTTCCCGGAGCAAAGGGTACGGGGCCGAGCCCACCCCGGTCGCCCCCACCGCCCGCAGGAGCTCCTGAGCTGGGTCTGCGCAGCCGCATCGGGAGGCGAGGGCTTTGCAGCCGGGGTGCAGGGGCCAGCTGGGGCTCCGGGCTGCGCGGGAGGGGCTCCCCGCCCTGGCCACGATTCCGGAGGCAGAATCGTGGCCCCAGAAGGTCTCAGAATAAAGACCCGAGATCTCAGAAAGACAGAGCTCAGGTGTGTGCTGACGCAAGGCAGGTGTGTGCGCGGGGGGGCTGGGGACCCCGGGTCTGGCCCTGGGCCAGGCCTCCCACGGTCGGGGTGCGCCAGCCCACTGTACACACAGGTCAGGACTCGCGCTTGGGGGTCTCCGCTCCCAGCCCCTGCGCCTCCACTCCAGCCAAGGTCACATGCTCTGGGGGTGGGCTGAGTCTCGGGTTCCCAGCCTGTCCTGAGCCGTGACCCCACTCTCTCCACCTAGGTGTTTGCTCAGGTCTCTGTGGGCGGTGGGGATGGGGTCGCCCCCAGAAAGGCCCTGTGAGCCCAGCCGTGGATTCTGCGCTCCCAGCGCCCCAAGCCCTCAGGACCTGCAGATGGGGACACTGAGGCCCAGAAAGGGGCAGTGGTCTGTCCGGGTCCTCGCTGGCGTGGCTGGTGCCCGGTTCTCCCTGCCCCTTCCCACGAGGCCCAGAACCCGCCTGTATTGCTCTCGGTGCAAGAGCGTTCTAGAGCATTCTTCAGGAGGGAGCACAGACTGCTGTCCTGAGCGGCCAGTCCCCCAGGCCCTCGGCTGCCCCGTGCTGTGCTGCCGTGGGCGCCCCCATCAGGCCCCATGGAGGGGCAGCTCGGGCATGGCCGCGTGTGGATGCGGCCACGGGGGAGCAAGCGCAGCGTGGGGCGGGGACACCCCCTCCAGTTCATTCTTCTAGCCCAGGCCCCCCAGAGCTGGAAGGACCAGGCTCCCGTGGGGTGGGCCAAGATGAGGGTCCCGACTAGCACTGCCCCCGCAGGGGGAGCTGGGCGGAGGCGCCCCTTCAGAGTGGGGGACACCTGTGGCCATGCGCGGGCGCTCACCTTGGACTTCTCCTGGCCCCGGCAGGGCGGCACGAGCCCGGCCAGCAGCAGCGGGAGCAGGCAGGACGCGCGCAGCAGCCAGGCCATGGCGCGGGCGGGCGGGGCTCAGCGGCCGAGCTGAGGAGTCCGCCGTGGTCCGTCTGCGGGGCCGGCGCGTTGGCCCTTTCAAGCCCGGCGAGCGCCAATCGGCGGCGGGCCGGGGTCGCGCAGCCAATCGCTGGCGGCCGGTCTCCCGGGGCGCGGCTCCCACCGGCTCCGCCCCGCCCTCCAGGTCCACAGCCAGTTGGGGCGGCACCGCAGACTCGGGGCGCCCCGAGACCCCCGGCGCGCTAAGCGGCCCTGCCCACGCGCCCCAGGGCCCACCCGCGGGCGGGGGGAGGTGGAGGTTTGCGCGCTCTGTCCGCTCGTGCGGTCGGGTTTCCGGGACATTTGCTGTGCGGGCTTATGCTGAAGACGCAGACCGGGGGGTCCCAGGGCTGGGAAGGCAGCGGCCTGGAGTCAGGGTGGGTGGGGGCCCCCTCGCTCCTGGCGGGGTTGACCCGGGCCCCAGTGTGCCGCTGTGTGAGATGGGGCTGGCGTCCGTCCCAGAGCCCCTCGGGTCCTGCCTGGACTTCTCAAATAAGCGACCCATGCACCTAGGCGTGTCGGGGGAGCCGGCCACAGAGGCCTCCGGGTGTGGACTGAGCTCAAAGGGGCCTTCGTCTGGGCTGCGGGATTAGTCCACACCCCCCTCCTCTGCCTGGCCTTGCCGGTGGCCAGGTGCGGGGGGCAGTCCAGCCGTGATCCTGTCTGCAGGACAGCGTGTGGGGTCACCGGGAGGCTTGGGATGCAGAGTCCCGGGCCCGGCCTCCAAAGCCCTGGGGCAGAGGCTGAGGTCCTGCCTTCAAGGGGTCCAGGGGTCCCCTGAGGCAGCTGGCGTGGGCAGAGTGGGAGCACTAGGGCCAGCGTCCTCTCAGAGTCCCCTCTGCTGGAGAGGCGCCCCTGAGCCCCTGCTGGCTGGGAGCTGGCCAGGGCTGCCTTAGGTCCTCATTCCCTGGGGAGCCCCGGCCCATGGAGGCAAAGGTGGGTCCAGCACAGGAGCATGGGGGGGCAGGCAGGGAGGGTCCCTTGCCCAGCCCCTCGGGCCACTGAGCCCAGAGACGGACACAGCTGCGCCCACAGCCAGCGGCGACATCGCTGGCTCCAGCGCTGAGTTCCGCGAGGCACGCTCGCTGCACGGCCATGGCGCTCGGGGGCCTGGGGGCTAAGCGTGGCGGGGAGGGAGCTGGGGGCAGTGACCCTGGAGAGATGCCCAGCACCACGCCTCAGAGACGTCCAGGTGTGTCCAGCAGAGCCCGGCCCGGGCAGGGGAGGTCCTGATGGTGTGCCCCTGCCTCAGCACGGCCCGGGAGTGTCCAGTTTCTCGGGGGGGACCGGAAGGGGCCAGGGGCCTGCTTGCTTTTCTTCTCCGGCCTCAGCGGGTCCATTGTGAGGGGGCCTCTGTAGCCCCCAGGTCCAGGCCCCCTCCAGAGGGCAGTGGGGCCTGGGTGGGTGGAGCCGGGACCCGGAGGCGGCGGCCAGCTTGCTCCAGGACTCTGTTGTGAGCGGTGTCCTCTCCTCTGGCTCTCAGCCTAGAGTCCAAATTCCTTAGCACTTCAGTGACCTCTGAGTTCACCCGCACCCCGGTCACTCTCCACCCCAGGCTTCTGGACCTTTCCATTCCTGCAGCATGCCCTCCCCGCTCCCAGGGGTGCCTGTTTCCCCGGCCTGTGGCCCCTGCTCTCCCCCAGCTGGCCCCGCCCTGCTCTCGGTGCCAGCGTCCAGGGCGGCCAGTGAGGATGGCGCTGTGCTGCCCGTGTGTGAGGCCGCCTGACCCTCCTCTCCCCCTCGTGTTTTCTGCACGAAGCCAGCAGGCTCGTGAGGCTCCATGCTGGACCCCACGGTGAAGCCCCCATGCAGGACGCAGCCGTGCTAGCCCTGGCGCTGGCGCGGGGCTGGCCGTCCAGGCCAGGGTGCGGGCATCGGAGCCGCAACGCTGGCCGCCGCCGCTGCTGGGACCGGGCGTGTGTGAGGCCTGGCCTGGCTGGGAGCACTGGGCTTTGGTAGGCGGCGGCAGCCCTGGTCCAGCTGGCGCCTGCCCCTGCGTCCCGCCGCGGGGCGCGGTGCCCTTCACCCCTTCCTGAGGCACGTGCGGGCTCCCGTCCCACCCGCGGGTGGCCTGTGGGGTGCTGGCCTTGTGCCCAAGCACGGGCAGCTCGGTCGGTGGGAGCCGGAGCACAGGCGCCGGCCGGTCTGCTGAGTAAGCGCTGCCCGGGCCTGCTCTGGACGGGCTCCGAGGGCAGCCTGGCCCATGAGTGCAGGCTGACCTCCGGCAGCAGCCGTTTTGCAATGGAGAAGGGACTGCAGACGCGGGGTAGGGCAGTCCTGGCTTCCTAATCCCTGGGACTCCATCTCAGAGCGCAGGAGGCGGGACCCCAGGAGGAAGAGCCTTTGCTTCAAAACTGGCCCCTTCTTGGGCCTCCCTGGGGCGCAGGGTTAAGTCTCAGCCTATGAAGCTGTGGGCAGCCCCTGCAGCACGAGTTCGATCCCGGCAGGGAGCTCCCCACAGGGCGCAGCAGACCCCTCCTGCCTCCCCGCTGCTCCCCTCAGCAGTGTGTTTTGGCCGATCTGCCTGTTCTGCTCCCCGCTCTGTCTCCGGGGAGTCCCTCACCCCTGCACCTCTGGTCTGCACCCCAGCTCTTGTGTGCATAATAAATAAATCTTTAGAAAACCCACGACTCGGGCCTCCGTGTCCTCATCTCAGGGACTGGGCACGGCGGCCCCCAGGGCGAGCCGCAGCGGCACCCAGCAGGAGGCGCTGCCTTGGGGTCCGGCTTGGAGATCCTGCTGCTTCGAGCAGTAGCTGCCACTGTTCTCCCCGTTTTCCGGGGGAGAAGCTGAGCAGCAGGTCAGCGACCTTTGCTCAAGGTCACGCACCGCAGTGACAGCACCCACAGCCCCAGGTGCCCGCGGCCGAGTGCTCAGCTCGTGCCCAAGGGACGGGCCCTGCACAGCGGCCAGAGCAGAGTGTGAGGGTTGGTGGGCCGGGGAGGGGGCGGAGAAGGGGTTTCCAGCGAGAGTCCCGGCCAAACTCCCCAAACCGCCCATCCCCTGGTGGGCAGCTGCTGAGCAGGCTCAGCTGAAGGGGGGCCCACGGGAGGGGCAGGCAGGCCCCAGAGAGCCAGGGCTCACTGGGCGCCCGCGTCCACCCCAGGTCAGCCAGCAGCGCCCTGTCTGCCGGGCAGGGGCCGCCTGCCTCGGGACTCTCCCTCCTGCCTCCCACCCCGTGGAGGCCGCCTTGTCCCGGTTTGGCTCAGGGGCCCCGGCCCTGCTCACTGGGCCCCCTTGCGAGATGCCCCCCACTGCACAGCAGTGCCGGGACCCCGAGGGCGGGGCTGGCCCCAGCGAGCCGGCGACGCCCCAGTGTCCAGACAGCGTGGGGAGGAGAGTCAACACCTCAGCACCTTCTCGCCCTCACATGCTGACGTGGGAACATTTTTTTATAGTGACTTAAAGAAAAATATTCTTGAGGGCCTCCCTGCTGGAGCGACAGGTGAATCCCCAGCACCGTGAAGCTGTTCTCAGCCGCTGCAGCACGAGTTCGATCCCTGGCCGGGGAGCAGACCTCTCCTGTCTCCCCGCTGCTCCCCACTTCAGTGGATCCTCCTGTTCTGCTCCCCGCTCTGTCTCTGGGGAATCCTCTCACACCACCCCCTGCACCTCTGGCCTGCACCCCAGCTCTTGTGTGCATAAATAAATAAATCTTAAAAAAAAAAAGAAAAAATCCTGGAAATCAATTTCACTGGTTCCTTTTTGCGCTTAAACACGTGACTGCCAGGAAACGTCCAGTCCCCGTGCAGCTGATGTGACGGCGGTGGGGACAGTGAGGTTGGGGGCAGGGCTGCGGCCCCCTCGGACCCGGCTCCTTCCGTCTGAGGCCCGGGGGACCTGGCCCCAGCTTCAGCGATTCACTCTGAGGACTCGGAAGTCAGCAGCCGTCACCTCAGTTATGGCGGGGTGCAAAGCAAACCGGCTGGGGAAAGTGTGTGCGTGAAGTTGGGGTGAGGCTGCCCCCCACGGAAGGAGGGGCGAGGCTGGGCGGCCAGGCAAAGGTCAGGTGATCGGGGGGCCGCCGCCAGCCCCCAGAGACTCGCGGAGAAGCAGGGCGCTTGCCTTTGGCTGTGGGCCTGCACCAGGGACGTGTGGAGACCCGTCGGGAGGCCGCGGGGTGCAGCGGCGGCCGTGCCCTGCTCTGCGCGTGACCTGCTCCCTTCGCCCGGACTGGCTGGCCCTTCCACCGCCTTCCTGCGGTTGCCCCAGAAGGTGCCTCAGATGTGTGGCGGCTCCGGCCAGCCCCGTCCGGCCAGCGTCTGCCCAGGGTGGGCGGCTGTGGGTGTTTTATTGGGAAACCGCCACCCTCTCTTCAGACTCGCCCTCGGAACAGGCTCCCTCGCTGAGTGTGCCTGCCGGTGCGCGGAGGCCGGGAGGCTGGTGGTCACCTTGCAGCGAGCAAGTCCGGAGGCCCGGGGCCCTCTGTGTGCCCACATGACCAGGCGTGGGCTTCTGGAGCTGCCCCTGCGCACCCCACGGGGCACACGGACGCCCCTCGCCGGGCACTGGCCGTGGAGGGCCCTCCGCTTCAGAGCCTGAAGCCCGGGCCCGGGGGGACAGCAGGCCAGCTCCGCCGCAGCGTCCGCAGCCCCCTCGTGATGGAAGCGGCCGCCGTGGCCAAGGCCAGCCCCGCCAGCTGGCCGTCTGCGGAGGGAAGAGCCAGGCGCTCGACCAGCTCCATTTAAAGCTCTGGTGGGCATTGCTGGAGGATCCAGGAGTCAGGCACAGCCCCCCGCCCCGCAGGCAGCCCCCCGCCCCACAGGCAGCACCCCCCAGGAGGTTTTCATAGTCAGATGGAGGGGGTCAGGGTCGTTATCAGAAGAAAAGGGTGGTCTCAGGCAAAGCCCCTCTCCGGGGCGGGCCGCCCGAGCGTGCACCCCTGTGGGCATGTGCCCCGTGGGGGCAGTGAGGCCGCGCTGTCCAGGGGCTGAGGCCTGCAGGGCTCCCCCGCAGCGGCCCTCTGGCCGCCGGCCCCACAGGCTCTCCCGGCGAGCTCGGGCGGGGCCTGCACCTGCCAGGTGCGGGGGCTTCCCCACCTCCCACAGCCTGCGTCATTGGAGTTAGAAAGGGGGGCTGCTTCATCCAGCCCTGTCACCAGGAGTTGGGGTCCTTGTCCCGGGCCCCCACAGCCTTGTGTCCACACTTGGCTCTGCCAGCCAGCCCTGCCCACGGGTCGGCTGGGCCACGTGGCGCCGGGCTAGGCGCTGTTCCCGGCTCTCTGTCCAGCGTCCCCCTCTGGGGGGACCCTGAGCTGCTAGCACCCCAAGCCCTGTGATGGGCGCCCCTGCCTCCAGGGTCCCCCGGCCGGGGCCTCCAGTGCCGGGAGCAGAACCGCTTCCGGGGGCCCTCTCGCAGGCTGCCTGCCCTGTCTCCCCGTAACGATCGGTCGGGGCCCCACGCCGCTGCCCTGCCCCACCCACAGGGCCACGAGAGGGGCCGGGTCTGGCGTCCTGGCGTGGGCTGCAGTGAGGGCTCCTCAGCAGCTGCGCCGTGGGGGGTGGGGGCGCCCTCCAGGGGCCTGCAGCAGCCAGGAGGCCGGTCCAGCCCACCTGGGCAGGGACGGCGACAGCTCTCGATGTCTTGTCTGCTGCTGGGCGTGACCCGAGGGAATGTGGTGCCCCTGTGCAGAGGCAGTGGGGGCTCCGCGGGGCCCTGGCTCAGGCACCGGTGCGGCTGGAGGCCCCGTGTGTGTCTCGGGCACCCCAGCGGCCCCAGGCGAGAGGAGGTGCTCTCGCCTCTGGGAGCGGGGCCCGGGACTCTCACTGCCTGTCTGCACCCCACCTGCGCTGCGGGCCCATCTCTCGCCCCTGACCCCCAGCGCTGGCTCCAGCGGGCCTGGCGCCCGGCCCGGGCGGGTGGGTGGCAGGTCCCGGGCCGCGGCTGGAGAGCCGCCAGGCAGGCGAGTGCCGGCTCCTTGGTGGGCCCCCTGCCCTGCCCTGCCCTCCCCCCCTCTTCCCTCCCCCCCACCCCACCCCCGCTGGAACCCAGCGGGGAGCTCAGTCTCCAGGGGCCGCGCACCCCCTCGCATGAGAGGCCAGCAGCTCCCTGAGTGCCCTCAGACACCCTGTCCAGGCGGAGCTGGTTGGGCAGCTTCAGCCCGGGTGTGGCCTCCCGGCCTCGGGGGTGTCTCTGCGGTTCGGGGGCCTGGCGGATGCTCCAGAGTCAGCATTGGACACTGGGCTCTGGGCCGCTGGGCAGGAGGGGGGTGGCTGGGCAGAGGCCAGGCTGCCCCAAGGCTGCAGGTGCAGGCGAGTGAGGTCAAGGTGAAAGCGGCCAAGAGGAGGTGGCCGGCCAGAGGGCAGAGGGCGCAGGTGGGTGACCGGCGCTTATCTGGAGGACAGTGGGCGTCGGAGGCCCGCCCCCCACCGACACCTCCTCCCCCAGCGGGGTGGCGAATCTCCCGCGGCTTCGAACAGCTGCTGGGGGCCTGATGGGGCTGCCCGTGCTCCCAGCAGGCCAAGCGAGGCCAGAGACCACATGGACCGGCCCCCAGCCCCCTCGCACAGGACGCCCTAAATATTTGTCTAAGAGTGAAGGAGGGAGGGTGAGAAGTGGGGGCTTGGGTTGCTCCCTAAGCCGCTCCTTTGCCCCTCGCTTAGGGACAGCCTGCCCCTGCCCTCAGGGGTGCTGACCTGAGGCTGCTGCCCTACAAGCTCTGGACACCAGAGGCCCAGGGCCAGGTCCCACCTCGCCCCGCAGTGCCCCAGCGCGGTGGGGTCAGCATCAGTCTGCTCTCAGCCCCCGGAGTCCAGCAGTGTGGGAGGCCGGCCAGAGGCCCCAGGCCCTGGGCCTACCGAGATGTGAGTCTGCTCTCTGACCAGGTCCTCAGGGGCTCGAGCTGAAGGCACGCAGGCCCCCTGCACCAGGCCGGTGGGGAGCGAGGCCCGGGGCGAGGGGTGAGCAGCAGGGCATCACCCCGCTCCTTCTGGGGCAGGCGGCCCCCCCGGCTGACCTGCCTCAGAGCAGTGGGCTTGGAAAAGCCCCTGGGGCTCCAGAAGTCCCCTCCCGCTCCCCGCTCTGCTGTCTGGGGTCGTAGCGGGGCTTTGGGGTTCCCTCGGCCCCTGACAGCTCCTGCTCCTCCAGCCAGGCAGGTCCTTGAACTTCAGCCCAGCCCAGCTCCGGCCCGCTCCTTCCCACGCAGCCTGGCTGGCCACCAAAGCCTCCGTCCAAAAGTCAGGAGGTGTGGGGGAGCTCCCGGAGGCCTCCCCTCCCCAAATCACCTTGGCATGCAGTTTGCAGGGGTCCTTCCCAGGGCCCCTCACATCAGACTGTCCTTGAGGGGGTCCTTGTTTCCTGAGCACTGACAGGGCCCTTTCTGGAGCTCAAGATTTCCGGATCTTTCTTTCAGCGGTTGACACTGGGGGGTGGGGCAGGGTGGGTGTGGGGTGTTGCTTGGGCTCTCCAGAAACTATTACAACCTCTCAAGGGAGCAGGGCCCTGAAGGACCCCACCCAACACCTCTGGCCAGCAGGGGATGGGGACAGGGCTGCAGGGAGGTGACCGAGCCCTGCAGGAAGCTGCACCCCCAGCTGGACTGTTCCAGGCCGTTCTGTGGGCGGCCCCCCTAGACTGAGACGGCATGGCCACCTCTGGGGCCTTCCTTGCTCATGTCAAAGAGGGTGAGTGGGGCCCGCAGCCCCTGGCGAGCCTGGCTCTGCCCTGGCCGCCGGGGCAGCTCTGGGCCGTCCATCCGGCTGGAGAGGCTCCGGGACAGGCAGGGGCCGTGTGCAAGATTCTGGCCTGTATTGTCCAGAGGCCAACAGGAGGGGGAGGGGTGCCTGAGGACTGGGGACACCCGAGGACGCTTCCTGCTCCACCCACAGCACTGCTGGGCGCCCCGCCCCCCCCCCAGGCGTCACCGGGCCTGGTCACCTCCTAGGGCCCCTCCACCGGCGTCACCCACGCCCATCCGCCAAGGAATCGGCTGCTGACCCACTCCGTCTGCCGGTGGGGGGTCGGGGTTCCCGGGCTCCAGCGCCCACAGTCTAGCCACGGGCACGGAGGCCCAGAGAGGGCCGGTCCCCCCACAGTGACGCGCACAGGCCTCTGGCCATCGGGCCCCTGGGTGAGTCAGCGCAAGGGCAAACACAAGCGAGGGCGGCCCTCACGGCCCCGCCTCCCCCAGCCCTGTCCACCCCCAAGCCCTCTGGGCTGTTTATGAAAAGCCACCAGGCCTAGGGTGCGGCCTGGACTGGCCCTCACCTCTGCCCAGGGGCGGCTCAGCCCGGGTGGGGCAAGCTGGAGCTGGGGCGCAGAAGGGAGTGGGCAGGGTGAGGCTGGGGGGGGGGCGGGCAGTGGGTGGAAGGAGCTGAGGGGAGGGCCTGTCCCCGCGGGCGATGGCCAGAGCCGCCCTCCGTCGGGAAGGCCCACGGGGTGTTTACGAGAAGCCTCAGCACCAGCAGCGGTGTGACCTCCCGGCTGCTCCTGCCACTGACCACTCTGGCCGCGGACGCCCTGTTTACTGACCTCGCCGGCCCCCTGCGCGGCGTTATCTCCCGGACGCAGGGGCAGGGAGTCCAGACTGGGCGGAGGGGCTTCGGGGGCTCTGGAGGTGCATTCATGGGGGAATGGGCCCCAAAAGCCCCGCCCCAAGATCTGCCACTTCAGGGGAATGAAGGCCTGACTCACCTACTCCTGCCCCGATGGCCGGGTCATTAGAGTGCGGGCTGAGCCGGTGAAATCGTGTCCACCCAGACGCGGGCCCCTGACCACCAATGGAGTTGTCCCGATCCTTGCGCCCATCCATCCCCACATTCCCATTCACCCCCATTCAATTCTGGGACACCCTACACCCCCTACGGAACCCCCTAGACACCCACTCCCACGGGGGACACCGTACAGCCCCACTGGTCCCTGGGACGCCTTCCCAGAGTGTCCAGTGTCCACAGTTGCGTCCGCCGTGTCACAGGGTCAGGCCGTGAGGGGACCGGGGGTCCTCTCCCGGGTCACCCCAGGAGAGCTGCCTGGCCACGCTGGGCCGAAGTGTTTTGCAGGGCGGGAGATGAGCAGATGGCGGGAGTGGCTGGGAGGACCCGCGGGGAGTGTCCGGCCGGCGGGCCTATGTGAGCAAGAGTGGACGGAAGGCCGGGGCGCGTTTATACCTGGAGCAGGAACAAAAGCACTACCCCAAGACAAGGACATGGGGACCCCAGGGCTGGGACTGAGAACAGGTGGGTGGTGAGTGCGGCCCCTTCCAGAAACTTCTCCCAGGGCCCCACAATGGCACCCTGCCCAGCTGGACCATAATGTCTGTCCCTGGTCACCTCCTCCCACTGAACCTGTTTCCTTTAACAGCTGGACACTGCTCTTTGCACGACTGGTGCACAGGACGGCGACCCCGCCCACAGCGCATGGTGTCACCACCGGGACCGCAGCACACCGCGACCTTCCAGAACCTTCTCTGCGCTCGGCCGCGGACGGCTCCTGGCGCTCTTGGGCTTTTCCCCATCCGCCCCTGGGTGATGGCCACAGCTGCTGCTGGTCGCCAGCCTGGCTGAGCGCGGCCCAGTCGGCGTCTCCACCCTGTCCTAGGTGCAGCCGCCCCTCGAGGCGGGCGCTTCCCGCTTGCTTGCTCCACGCGCAGGCCCCCCCCCCCCCCCCCCC
>PVIJ01009176.1:0-68511 GCA_004024925.1 Scalopus aquaticus | reverse complement strand
TTAACAAACATCAGTAGAGAGCCATAAAAGTAGATTAAAACACATGGAGGAAAGAATAAGCACTCTGGAAGATAAAGATACTGAAAGAACCAAGACAGAAAAGGAAAAAGAAAAACAAAGGAAGAAGAATGAGGAAAAGCTTCAGGAACTATCTGATACCATGAGAAAAGGAAATATCAGAATCATAGGAATCCCAGAAGGAGAGGAAAGAGACAAAGGAACAGAGAAACTTCTCAAGGAGATAATTGAAGAGAACTTCCCAAACCAAATGTATCTTAAATGTATGCCTCTATCTCCATCTCCACTGCCAGTTCTCTTTCTACATGGAAGTTAATAGTGAGACAGCTGGTGAAATTTGGAAAGGACCTGGAGGTAGAGGGAGTTTTGAATCAGTTTTAAGATGCTGAATTTGGTCGTCGTGCTATGGTTATGTAAGGGAATATCTGTTTTTAGGAAATACTCTTGATATATTTAGCTGTAAAAGGCCATCACTTCTGTAACTTACTGTCAAATATTTCAGAAAAAAATGGACATTGCACACATACGTAGTAAGTATAGAGAACAGGGAAGACTGAATAATAAAACAAGTATGGTGAAATGTTAACATTTGGAAAATTTGGGTGAATTTGTATAAAAATTCTTTGTTTTGTTTTTTGCAATTTCTTGGAAAGTTTTGAAATAGAAGGTTAAAATGAGAAAAGACTGACTATACCAATCTATTTATATTTCCACTAAGATTACAAGAGTTACCTTTTCTCTGAACCTTTACCAACACTTGTTATTTTTTATCTTCTTCTTATAATATTCATCTTCTAACAAATATATTACATCATTGTGCTATTAATTTGCATTTCCCTTGTGGTTAGTGATAATGAACTTTTCCTTTCATGTATCTCTTGAACATATGTATGTGTCCCTTGGGAAAATGTCTTTTTGTCTTAACAGTTTTTAATGGAATCATTTGTTTTTTTCAGTATTCATATGTTTGAGTTTATTGTGTATTTTTTATATTAACCCCTGATAAGATATGTGACTTGCAAAATTTTCTCACACTCTCCCATTCCCATCTTCTCTACTCCTTTCATTTTTATTATTTTCTCTATTATACAGAAATGTTTTCATTTGGTGTAGCTCCATTTGTTGATTTTTGCTTTTTTTTTTTATTGTGCTGTTGATTATATATAAAAAAAAAAAACAAATTTCCAGGACCAATGTCAACCAGATTTGCAAAGGAAAATGAATTGCACTAGCTTGAGTTCAGATTTAAACATCATAAGTATAATTTCTGATATATTGAGTGAAAAGTATGTCATTAGTGTAACTTATAGATAATATTATTCAAAGCTCTAAAGGAGAGAATTTTAAAAATTTAACATCAATTATCCCTACTAAAAATTTAAACTCCTCAGTAGGGTAATAGGTCTTGAAAAAAATTAAATTAAAATTTTTTCTATTATATAGTGAAAAAATTGGACTAGAGTTTAGCTGGGGAAAGAAGTCATTTTTGTGCTATTCTATCACTTTATCACTTCTCCCATTAATTTTAGTGCTTATACTCCTAAATCTGTAAGTATTGATTCATAAAGTGATTTTCTTCCTCCTTTTCAGAGTAATAATCTCCCTGCATTTTTCCTTTTGTTTCACTAGAAACTGTTATTGTCTCCTTGCTGTGTACTTCCAATTAAGCATTATTCCTGGTCCAGGTGTTCTCAAGTATTTTTCTAGCTTTGTCTTCTGAAATTACTTCAAAATGATTCTTGGCCAACTTCAAAGTTAAAAAGAAAAAAGTAAATTTGCAGACTAAAATTAAAGAGCCCTCTGCTTTTTTCACATCATTATTGTTTCAAACTTCACATCTCTTTTATAACAAACAGCACTTTAGCAGTTCCCAGATTGATTTCTACTGAAATTATACACATTCATGAAAACAGCTTCATTCAGTTCTAATGAAGCAGTTAGAACTGCTAATACCAACAATTCAGAGAAATAATATAAGTATTCTTATTTGACCTTATACTCCTATTCAGTTTATTTGCGTTTTGTGGTTTGGGCAAAGATCTTTTCTTTAATAGCCTGCAGGGTATATTTATTTAACAATTCTCCAATCAGAAAAGAAAAAATTAGTCTTATTTTTAGTTAGTGTTTTTAACTCATTGAGTTTGGCAAGATAATATATTTCAGGAAAAATTACAGCAAAAAATACGATGCCTCTCATTGCTAATTCTATCATCAAGATATGATGTGAAGATGGTACTCAGTGATTAATAGAACCAAGCTTCTTCACCAAGTTGTGTTAATGGTATCACACAGGACTACATAGCAATCAACTTGTGTTCAGTAGGAGAGCATTTCTCAGCTCAGATCCCAAGCATGAAGTATGGTATCCCTTCCATATTTACAGTGTGAACATGCCACAAAGGAACAGAGGATTGGCATTCCGAGTACAGTGAGCTTGTATTTATGAACAGAGTTGTCACAAAGGGTTAACATGAAGAGAAACCCTTTAGCAGACAGTAATTGCTAGCATAGACATTTAGTAAAGTTGTAATTGGAGCTAACCTTATCAGGAGTTGAAGATTGTAAAATTCACCTTCATTTTAACCAATTCTAGATGAGAAGATTGATTTTTTTTCTTCAAATAGTTTTATGTGCCTGGAAACAACAAAACAATACAGGACAGGAGGAATTTGATGTGACAAGATCAACCCCATTAGGATAAGACAAGGATGAAAAGAAATACTATAGGCTTCAGGAAAATTCATTGTCTATTCCTACTACCTAGGCATGTTCAATATATATTTGTTACATAAAATAACTAGTCTAAAAGGTACATTTAAGTCACACTTGATTTTCTTCTGTTTTAGTGAATATGGGAAATAAATTTGGAATGTTCATGTTCAATATTTATAGCTAGAATATGGTGATACCATCTGAGCAATGTAATGTACTTAATAATTATTGTTTAGTGACATCTCAAACATTCTCAATTTAGTCTATTCATTTGATTTAAAGAAAACATCCAAATATTTGTATATCAACACCTTGCTGTAGTGGATGATTGACAAGATTTCTGTGACCAGAATTAAAGCATAGTAACCTGAATCTTGTATATTGCACTACCTCAGACAAGATGATTTATTTAGAAAAAATGTATCTTGTCTGAAGTCATATATAGGGGAAAGTCATGATAACCATCTTTAGGAAAAAGTCTGTTTGACCATGGTATGTTCAATATGAACTAAAGGTGAAAACATTATTAAAATTTAAGATTTAGAGTAAAAGTTTATTGCAAGCTATCCTTACTCTCTGAATTTTATTTCACTAATGTTTCTGTTTCCTTTAAAGACTTAACTGAATCTGAATTTCTTGAAGATTTTATTTAAAATTTATCCTGCTTGAGGAAAATGTCATGATTTTTCTCATTATTTTTACTGGAATAGACTTCAGAAGATCTTATACCATGAATTTTTCAAAGCCATCTTTGATTTCTTGAGATGTCTTGGTATAGTGTTTATTTTTGCTATAAAAACAAAATGAAAAATACTCTCATCTCTAATAAAAGTGATTCTTTTGGAGACTGTTTCAGGAGGGATTCCAGTGTTAAAATTGTCTGCCTGTAATCTCACCAAATACACTATTTCTTCTGTAAAGAGGAATTATTCAAGTTTAGCGCTAGGCTAGTGTTGAAGTCAGTGAACCAACGATGAAGGGTTTCCATGATTGGTTGTGGAGAGTTGTGTGAGCAGAGATATAGCTGAGTACCTTAACTGGGGTCTGGAAACAAGTGAGAGCTGCTGCAGTTGGGAAACTATAATAGTTTTAAGATCAATCAGATGGATTTGACTGGTAGTTCAGTTTGATTTATTTTGCAGTGATCTTCTCGTATCATTACTTAACACTATTTTAAGTTACTTGTATGCTTATTATGTAGAATATTGTTATATCTGTTACAGTTACCACATCTGAATAATTTTCAAATGTATTCTGAGAAATCATGTGTTATAAAAGAATATATAAGAAAGAAGCCTGGAAAACACATGTGGTTTATTAATATTCATTGTTACATTTTAAGTATATGTACAATGTGAAGTGAACATACACACACACACACACACACACACACACACAATACATTTTTATTTTAATGGCCAAGATTACATTTTTGACTATACTATCACTATTATATAAATATGCATATGATTGACTGGAAAATAAGCTACTTAAGGGAAGGAAAAGTGGTTTATCTTTTTTCTCCTTTTTATGATAAAATATAAATCTCCTCCTTTTTAAATAATCCCAATAATTTGAGTTGTCTCCAGTGGCTCAGGGAGGCATACATCTATTTTAGGTGGCATTAGGCCCAAAGTCCAATTCATTTTGAGATACTTAAGTTTCTAGCATAAATTTATCTTTCATTTGA
The DNA here is from genome assembly GCA_004024925.1 of Scalopus aquaticus. Taxonomy (NCBI): domain Eukaryota; kingdom Metazoa; phylum Chordata; class Mammalia; order Eulipotyphla; family Talpidae; genus Scalopus; species Scalopus aquaticus. The sequence goes on along the minus strand of PVIJ01009176.1, from coordinate 64,091 downwards.
ATATTATATTGTCATCATTCTATAGCACCCTAGTAAAAATTATAATAATATTACTGTGATTTACTTTACATTCTTTTCATCTTTTCTGAGTTAACTCATTCTCTAAATATGCCATTCTCCTGCTATTTTTTTCATTTTCATTTTTCCTCAGCCTAATCACTTCAACTAGCCTGTAATAAAAAGGTCTGTTAATAAAAAAAAAGGTTAGTTAAAAAAAAATACTGTACCATCTCACATCCATGAAGATGGCTATTATTCGAAACAAACAAAAACAGGAAATAACAAGTGTTTGGTGAGGTTGTGCAGAAATTTGAACCCATGTGCACTGTTATGGAAATTTAAAATGGTGCAACTGCTATAAACAGTACAAGTGCTCCTGAAAAATAAAAATAGAATAACCATGTGAACTTCCACTTCTGGGTATATATAGAAATTATTTGAAAACAGGATCTCAAGAAGATACTTATATCCTACCTGCCTCTCCCACCATTTCATAATAGTATTATACACTAAAACAAAAAGAAGAAAGCAACCCAAGTGTCTGTCTGTAGATGCACGGACCATAAGCTAAGTTAAAGATTTTATTTAACTTTTTCCATCTCTCAGTACCACAATTATTTCTTGATAGATAGAATCACCTATTTTATAAATTTGTTTTTCCATTTATGTCCAATATGTGTGCAGATACTTTGTAATTCACATAGTGTGCTTGTTGTAATCAGGCTTCATGGCTGGTAAGAAGAAAAAATATAGAAAAACCTACATAGATTTTAGATTTTTGGGGGAAGAGAAACACAGTAATTTACTGATTAATATCTATTGCTATCATTTGTTCAACTGTATTCTTTGTGCAGTGTCTGCATTACATGGTAGTGTAGTGTCTGCAAGTTTGCACGCATGTTGTTCTCTTTATAAGTTTTTCAAGAATCAAGAGAAGAAGCAGAATCCACATTCTGATAAAGTATTTAAACATCAAAGGAATTTATGTTGACCAAGTATATAATGGTGCACAGGCTCTTGGAAAGTTTGAGTTCTTTGAAAGTTGCACTTTTTATTGAATGAATCTTATTGAAAAAGAAATCATTTCAGATAGTGCAATTGCCAGGGATATTTCAAGAGAAATGATTTTGTGGTCATTAGAAAGCCATGTATTTCAGGAACCATCTAATGGATACTATTCTCATTCATTTCTCTTCTCTGAATTTTCCTGAAACATTATTCTTTGTCGCCTTGCAGAATTCTTCAAAGAGAAGTATATATGTTTACCAGCATAGTAATAGCATATTACAAAGGAGGAAGAAAAGATTCATTCTTTAAAATGTGTGTAATTTTTTTAAATGTTAGCATTTAATATAATTTGTAAACCACAATTAAGTTATAATATTTACAAAATACAAAATTCCCTTCTATATGATTCTTTGAAAATGCTGAAGTAGAATACTTGAATGCATTTTATTTTATACCCAGTAAGAAAGGAACTTCACATTTGCCATTTAAATCATCAACAATCAAGACAACTATTTTCAAAGCAAATGTGGGAAAATGCATGTGGCATTAGACCTTGGTTATGAAAAAGAATAAAGAATAAATCAAGTTACAGAATTATATAAGTTGGCCTTTGCTGATTTTATTTCTGGCTAATGTTTTTGGAGTCAGAGCTCCGTCTATAAAGAAGTGCACAAAGTACTGGCAATATATTTTTCTAGTATGTTATCATTAATGTAAATGCCCCTATTCTATTTATATTGGTACCTTCACTGTGCTCTGAAAAACAAAACAGTACACTGTGAAGAATAAAGCATCATTGATGCTAAGGAGACACCACTTCCATTGTTCTAGCAAGTATTTACTGAATGGCCATCATGGACCAGGCACTGTTTCTGTTGTGGGCATATGAACATGAGTAAAGAAGACAGAGTGGAAGCAGGAAGAAGAACTCTATACTCAGTGACTGGGAAGACTGCTGAGGTGTTATTTGATAGAGACTTATTTGAGGTAAGTGAAGTAGGGAGCCATTTAGGCACCCGTAGAGGGTTGTTTCAGAGAGAAAGAACAGCAAGTGCAAAAACCTTGTGGTGTTATGCTTTTTGTGTTTGGAAACTTGTAAGCAAGCTAGTAAGACGAGCAACATGAACACGTGTATAATCATGGCAAAATTATTGGATTTTACTGTGAGAGGGGATGCCATTAGAATATTTTTAGAAGCACATTGGAATAATTTGAATTACATGGTTAAAAGATTACACTGGTCAAGAATGAGATCATAACTGACTTAAAAAGGCCCTAATCTGTAGTATCTTGGTGTGCTGAACATGAATATAACGCTGAAAATTTGTTATTAGCTCTCATTTTGAAGATATTTCATATAATTCATTTTATATGTTTCACTGTGTAAATTTTTTCAGTAGGACTGCAACAACATCCTAATTCACCCTAGAATGATGTCATATTGCATCGCATTGCATACCATCATGCACACATCATCCAGAGTTGATTGCATCATTTTCTGATGCAATGCAATACTATTGCCAGGTGGCTGCTGAAGTAAGCTGACCTCAGCAGTGCACTATATAAAGCCCTATTGGAAAGGTTGAGCATTGAAAATATTTCAGACTTTGTGTGAGACAGTTTAGCTACTGTTCCATAGAACTGTTACTATTTTATCCATTTAGGTACAATACAATGCCTAAATGCCTTGAAAGTGCATGTTAATAGCATGGACAATTTCTGCTCTATTTGTGGGGAAGTGACATTTGCCAACCAGAAGAAATGTATCACTTCTCAAGTGAAGAAGACTTATCATCTTGACTTTGGGTGGAAGGTTGGTGACCAAGACAAGCTTTGGGCGCCACATAGATGCTGTGCTACATATGCAACACAGCTTTCACAGTGGCTAAATAGCAAAAGACCATCAATGCCGTTTGCAGTCCCCATGGTGTGGAGAGAGCCAAGCAACCACATAAAAGACTGTTACTTCTGCTTGGTTCTTCCTCTTTCTGGTGGAAAAACAAACAAAATAAGTCGAGAATAGTCTACCCAAACATTCTGTCTGCATTGAGATGACCTGTTCAACAGCTTGCTGCAGGGTGATGTGAAACAAGCATGGAATGCTTTTTGCCTAGCATCTACAAACTTTCTTGGGAATGTTAGGGCAGAAAACTACAAGGAACTAATAGAAGACATGCTGATGCAGTATCAGAAACTTGGCTGCAATATGTCTCTAAAGATCCACTTCCTTCATTCGCATCTGGATTTCTTCCCTGAAAACTATGGTATGGTTAGTGATGAACATGGAGAACGTTTTCATCAAGCTATCACAACAATGGAACAAAGATACCGGGGAGAATGGCCCACTACAATGCTGGCTGACTACTGCTGGACACTCCCCAGAGATGCTCCTGAACAGCTGTACAAGGGACAAGTGAAGAAATCTGAGAAGAGTCTATGACTTGATTTTTTACAGGTATCAGCCGTAGGCCTGTTAGTATTGGCATGCATTCCGTGATGTAAACATCCATTTATTGCAGGTTACGAAAAAAAAGAAAAAGAGCCAAAATTACAATTTGACTGTCATATTCATGTTGAGCACATACAAATTGGTAGTAAATGACTAATTTTATTTCAGTAACATGACTTTTGTAAAAATTTGTTGACAGTGTTGTTATAATTTGTTTTGAGAACAGGCTGTACGTACAAGGACAGAAGAGAAACAAAATAAGAGGTTATTGTAAGTCTTTGTGGCACAGACTGGTGATTTGGATCAGTGTGTTAAATGAGAAGTGATTAAATTCAGGAGGGTATTGCAAGTTTACTAAGAGATTAGGTAGATGTACCATATGAGAATAAGAAAGAAGGCAAGGTTTGGCATGAAAAATGGAAGATTTCAATGTCAATTATTGGGAGAAGGATGATAGAAGAGAAATATATTTGTGCAAGGAAAGGACTTCACTTTTGGCATAATGTATTTGTGATGTAATGTTAGACCTACTAATAAAATGTCAAATAAATAGTTGTAGCTTTTAGCAACATTCTAAATTTTGTAGAAAATAATACTCCAACCTAAAGATATGTATTTTGTAGCTACCAACATGTTAGGAGACTGGATGGGATTCCCTAGGAAATTAACATAAATAGAGAAAACGTCCAAAATTTGCGCTGTAGGGTCATTGTGACATTCAGATATTAAGAAGGTGAAATGGTAGTGAGCTCTCAGGTAAGAAGAAAACTGAGAGAACTTTGTTCTAAAAACTGTCCAGTGCAGATGGCCAAGTGAATCTAGGTACCTGCCTCCAGGGCAAGTAACAAGTGGCAAAAACTTGACATGGCTCCTATCTTCCTAGTCATAAATTCTTGTTCAGTGCTGTGTCTGCCTTAGTAAAAAGTGTCTTTTATTAATTCAAACATAGTTCTCTTGTAAGCAAGAAGAACTTGCTGTCACTAATGTTAAGTGAAGAGATTATTTCAAGAGCGATTGAACACCACCAAATGCTGTGCAATGTTAAGTAAGGTGATGGAATTGAAAATTATACTTGGGTACACGTAGAACAATCATGGAAGTCTGGTTTACGAAAATGAAAGAATTAAAGAAAAAGTAATAGAGAAAATTATACATGCAAATCCTTTGGGAAATTTTACTTTAAAGGGGAACAAAGAAAATGACATGGTGCCTGAAGGCAGATGTAGGGTCTAAAAAAGCAGAATAAAATTGTGTATGCTAATGGGAAAGGAAAATGAGATATAAAGTAGAAAGATAAGAGAACAATCACTGTCCTTTGGTGCTCAATGGGGATGGGTCATGTACAAAATTAGAGCAGTTGGCTTTAGAAACAAAGCTAAACCTGCCATCAAGGACAACGTAAAGAAGCCTGGACTTACGACTATAGCCACAAAGAAGATAATGCATATGGCTTTAGGAACTGTGGGAATTATCTTTGAATGCTTTTATTTTCTCAGAGAATTAGAAACAAGATCCACAAGGTTAATAAGGATTAGGACTTCACAGGAGTTTTGAATAGAGAGGAAAAGTTGTGAAAATATTTTCTTAGGAAAGTAAAAAGTGAAGGTCATAGATATATTTGTAAGCCTATATAAAGTCATTGGAAATAAATACAAAATGATACCTATATTCATGGTTTAGTTCTTTTCCAAAAGTATATTCATCAGCCTTGATTCTGATAAAATAAGCATTTGGGAATTTGACCAAGTGAATATATGAAGGATATGCAATGGAGTGAAAGTAATGATGGGTCATTGAATCTAAGCAGCTGTGTTGGAAGAAAAAGTGGACATTAATTGAAAAAGGTCTGTAAGAAGATCGAAGTTCTCATTAAATTCAAAGACTTTTTGGAGTTGAGGTAATAAAAGGAGTAACACTTGAAATTTAAGTGATGATGGACAGAATGCTAAATTCTGGGAATTGAGGTTACCTTAGGATTGCAGTTCTCAGAAGTTTTAATTAATGGTTCATTGAATTTGAAGTTGCTATGTAATACACATGTGGAGCACAGAGGAAAACCATTTGGCAGGAGGTAGGGACTTGAGAGTGTTAGTGTTTAGATGGGCAGTGGAGCCATGATAGTAAATGAGACTGATATCACATAAGAGAACACAAATCCAAGAACACTTCCATGCTGATACTGCCTTAGCAGGAGAACACTGGATAGGTTTAAAAGGTGTATTTTGGATTTGCTAAGAAATTGGCACCGAGTCATAGAAACCAAGTTTTGCCAAATACTACTATGTGAAAAATCATGGCAGAAAGTTGTCCAAGTTCTTCATTACATAAAACACAAGGAAGTGTTAGAGAGAATGAAATTTTGGAGGCAAGAATTAGTTTGAAGGGAGAGAAGAAGAGACAGTGTGTGAAAATAAGGCAAGAAGTTTGGCTGTGGAGTGATGATGATAAATGGCAAGGGAGTTGTTACGTGTTGGGGCTTAGAGGAATTTTTTCCACATATTAAAATTGTTCAGTGTTTAAAATACTGAAGTGATCTTATAAGTAAGAAATGATTAGAAAAAAGAAGCTAGATAATAGGGAAAGGTTCCCAAAGAAAAGAAAGGAAATTGTATGACTATCACAATGGTTGAATAGAATCTGCTTTGTGTTCTTGAGTCTGTGCTCTAAATCACATCATAAAACCTCAACAGGGAGCTAAAGACCATTAAAGCATCTAAATACAGAGAAGTCACATTTCACTTTAAAATAGTCATTAAATAGATCTGAGTTTAGAATACAATGAGAAACTTCCATAAAATATTTTTAAAAACTCAACAATTTGTTTTGTGATTGTTAAATTGATTAAATAAATGCAAACCCACAGATATGAACGAACCTGGACATTGCTAAAGGCAGTACACTTTTGTTTTATGTCTTTACTAACAATAATTTGTATTTATTCCTAACGGGGGCAGTTATAAATCATGGATCCTGAAACTTTTGTCAGAATGATATGTGTATTAGCCCTGTCTTCCTAAATCTTACACAAGTCTTATTCTAGTGTGCCCAGCTGCTAAATCATTATTCTCTGCATGAGTAATTGTGGCAGATGTTCACACTGATTAATGGGAAGCAGCTGTATTTATGATGGTTTCAATGTGACAACTACACAACTCTGAAACTCTAAAGATAAAAAGTATTGTGCTGTGATACTAGAAAATACACATCCTGATTGAATGCCACTGTTTGCTGCTTTAGACTTGTTGAATTCTTACCCCTTCCTGCTCTCTTCTGCCTACTGACATGATCTGACCCTCATTACACACACAAGAAATTTTTTAAGGGAGGGCTATTTTTACATTACCTTTGGACATGCCTAATGTTACAGATCAGTTTTTCTCTTACTGAATCTCAAATGTAACTGTATCAACAGAAGTGATTCTTTGGAGACTTATTTCTTGATCCTTCCACCTGATGACTGTTTTTTTTTTTTAATATTTATTTGTCACATTTATTATATGTTACATTTATTACATTTATTTTTTATTGATTAAATAGGGAATATACTTTAAAAAGAGATTGAACCAACAAGCAAACTAGGCCAAGGAGATAGTATAAAATACTCAACACAGCATTGCTTTTTATTTTGGTTGTCAGCTATTTTGTTTAATCTGAATTCATTTCTGAGTCTTAGCAAATTGTAGGATGACCTACTCTCTTAAGTCTGCCTGAAACTGAAGGCATTGTGGGATACAAAACTTCGATATTTAAAATGTGGGCATTCCTGAACAAGCTAGTCACTCTATAGCTGGGAAAGTTGGTCTAATTTCTTAATTTTTGTGCACTTCATGAATTTTCTCATGCGTAAAATGAGTTAGGTCAGTGAAGTGCCCATATGATAGCTATCAATATATTGCATGTTACCTGCATAAATGACAGTTATTTTTCCATTCCTTCTCCCATTTTCAAACTGTGTTTATTCGTCATGAGTGGGGAGCAAGCCTTTTCCTTCTTTGAGTTATCTCTTATTGTCAGTGTGCTGATATGTATTGACATCTAGTAGGTACTTGATAAATATCTAGTTAATAAATGAAAGTGTAAGTTTAGCTTTAGATAGCTAATAGGGCATTGCCATATTATTATTCAATGAAATAAATTTTATTAAAAAACTCCTCACTTCCTTAACCCTCACCATTGTTGTGGCTTCCTCTAAGTCAAAGATTCTTTAAGTTTTTATTCATTATTACCCTTCTAAGAGGAAGAATCAAATGAAATTCTCCCTGGTGACAAAAATTAAATATGTAGAAATAAGAGTTTTCAGTCATAACCTATTAAAAACTAGTATTTTTTTCTTCCTCCCCTTTGGGGATAATATTGCTTTTGTTGAATTAAATGAATGGGCCACTTTAAACTAAATTTTATGTTTATTAAATTCCAGGCATGAGTTCTTCAACTATGTGACAGTATTTTTAAGAATGGTAATTCAGTAACTCTGTGAAGATTGTTGATCATATACTGTATGAATTAAATGCCAGAGTGAGATGTAGACTCCTCAACACATCCTTGCAAGAGGGAGAGGTTGTGAATCCACAACACAATTAGGGCCAAAAGAAAGTGAGAACAAGTCTAATAGTACAAATGCCAGCCTTAGGGTCCACAGAATGATTCCTCTATTAACTGTGTGCCCTTGAGAAAGTTTATTAACCTTCTGAGCCTGCTTTCCTTCTCTCCACAGTGAGACTAACAACCGCTCTCCAATTTACAGATTTAAATTTAAAGCAGGCATTAAAACAAAAATGAGACAACATACATAATAACACTTTGAAAAATGGCAAGCATCATACAAGCATACACTGTTGTATAAACCAGAAATACAGTCTGTAGAGCAGTGAAAGAAAGAGCAGCGGGAGACAGAACTGTCACAGCAATAAAATGTAGGGGAAAAGGATATAAGCTTTGATGTCCTTTCTTCTTCCAAAGGTCCCAGAAGCTGGGGAGCTGTGAGTGAAGGTGCTTGTCTCCATGCCAGTCACAAGGGGACAAAGACCTGGATGAGAGCCCAGGGTACAGCTAGAAATGTTTTGTGACTAAGGGAGCTTGGAAGGAACGGGATTCATCTCTCCTCCACATGGAAGAGATGGAGACAATCATCTTGAGAAGTACCTAAGAATCTTTGAAATGACACTTAAAACACAAACTATCTAATCCAACTATATTTTGATGGGGCATGGTTAAGAAAAAAGTGATCTGTTTCATAGTGTTAATTAGGAAGTTGAGGAAATAGAAGTGAATTCAGCCTGTGTGTTGCTGAAAACAAGATTTTTTAACAGAAGGAGCAGCTGCTTCAGTCTGCAGGGATCCCTCCAGGGCACAGGATTTTAGCTAGAATCCCAGTGAGTATTTCTAACCCAGCAGTTTAATCATTTAAGCCAAACCTGATCCTGAGAGCCTGGCCCATTGCCTTTGATCAGGCAACCACAGCTTGGCAGCCATCACTTGACTTTGTTGCCCGTTGGGTGCCTTCCCGTGTTATTTACTTTCTATGTCACAGGCTTGGTTTGCTGGCATACTTGCTGCTCAACATAATCTCTGGATTTGATGGTCTTGCCTCAAATAAGGATATCTATAAATTTGGCTGACAGCTTTTTCAGTTTAGAGATCAAGAGTCTATGAAAGAGGAGGAGACAGGTAATTGTCATCACTGGGTAGCAAATGAGCACTTTTAGGCTAAGCTAACAGTTCTTTTGGCACAGTGTAGAGATACTGAGCAAAGCTGGCCAGATAATAATTCAAGTCACTGCACCTGAGTAGTTAAAAAATTTCAGGGCTTGTGAAGTGCTCCATATTTCTTTATTTTTTTTTTGTTTTCAAAAATATTAGTTTTGTGCCCATAGCCCTTGTTTGCTTATAAAAATATACTTTTTTAGAAAGATAGTCTTTATTGATGAGTGCAAAACCAAAGTTTAAAAAGTTGCAAAAAAAAAAAAAAACCCAAAACTACTTTAAGTATCATAATCATGATTCTTCCTAAAATTTTGGGAAGGTAAAGTAGCACAATCTTCAAAGCAAGATTCTAGAACTAGAATCTTTAGTCTTATCCTGGCTCTGCAGCTTAGTAGCTGATTGAACTTGCTTAGTTACTTCACATTTACAACTTACTTTTCCTTGCCTAGTGAAATGGAAATATATACCTATCTAATTATCATAGGTGGTTGTGAGGAGTTCTTATATTTAATAGGATGGTTATGAGGGTTAAATTGGCCCTTATACATAAAACTCTTAGAAGAGTGAGTGTATTAAATATTATTTCTAACACTAATAAATTATAATTTTTAGGTGGATATATTTTTTTGTTCTTACTATGTCAAATATTTTCAGGTTATTCATTTATTTCTCTGAGTTTTCTAGTATCTCTTTTATCAACTCTTCTATGTTTTCTTCCATTCCTTTGAATTTTTTTGTCATGGCAGTTTTGAACTCTATTTGATAAGAAGATAAAATCTTTTATGTCTGTGGATGTATTCTGGAAAGTTGTTCTCTCCCCATGATGACATATTTCCTTGAGTCTCAAAGTGCCATTGGCTATATTTTTCTATGTGCTCTTTTTGCTGGTTTAGATTTCCCTGTTTTGTTTGTTTGTTTTTTTTTCTTTCAAACCTTTCTGCAGCAATAACTTAGATTTTTGCAGTACATCACATTTTCCAGCAGGTAGTACTTCATTTTTTTTTAAAATCTCTTTCCACTTTTATATGGTTTTAGATGTTTGGCCTTTCTAGGTTTCCATACATCTGAAGATCTGATCTTGCAGTTGCTCAGAGAGTTGTGAAGAGCTAGACCCTGGTTGAAGTAGGGTTGTTCCTATGCTACCACCAATATCCCTCCTCTCCGGGGTTCCACACTCAAGACTCTGTAGTGTGTGTGCTGTCAGTGGATTTCAGAAATCCAGAACCTGGTCAGTGGGGTAGGGAGAAGTGACCATAGCCCAGTACACTGTTCTGTTTTTTCACTGGGCCTCTGGCCCTCTGGAACACTAGCAGCTTCTTCGTATGTTTCTCCTCCTCAGGCAAGGATGCATGCCTCTACACAGTTCAGCTCTCTTCTGCCCAGGGTCCTGAGCCAAAAGGCAGTGCTGTGGTTTTTATGGCAGCCTCCCACCACAGATCACAGCCACCAGGCATTTCTCTTCATTAAGCCTCTTGTTTAATGAAGCCTGAATCTCCTCACTGTCCCTTCTGGTGTGGTCTGTGCTGATCTCCAATATCCAGAAGCTGGTTCAGTTTCTCCCCAAACCATGAGGCCCCAGGGGTGTAATCTATCATGAAAATTAAAAGATAGTACATGTAATGTACTTAAAACAGAGTGTGGCCTATAGCATATGCTCAATAATAGTATTTTGATATTGATTATCTTAACCATTAATTGCATTGCTTTCAGAAATGGAAAGTAAAAACAAGTTATGTTTGATAGCAAAATAATGAAATAAAATTCTTTGTAAAGCTGAATTTTAACCACTCAAATGCAGCGTAACACTTTTACCTCTTAATTGATACTCTTTTTGCTTACTTCCAAGCATAAGTTATCAGAGGTATCTAAGTACATATTTTGTTTTTAGGTAGAAAAACCTGAGCAACTACCATTCAAATGAGCCAAATGATTCTCTTTTTTCCCCTCTCTCATCTGGTTCATAAAATCAGTGGAGATTGGCCATGCAGTGGTCGTTACTGGTTGATGGAATGTTTACTGAGACTTAGAAATGTTCAAAGTGAAATAGTTTGGATCATACAGAAAAAGTGCTACTCAATTTCATTATTTTATCAATATAATACTCATTATAGAAAGAACAGTATATTTCAAGTTTCATTCCAAAGTTTTTATTCAAACTTAGAATTGAATTTATAATTGTAAAATAAATCATCTAACACTTTCTACTGATGAAATTTATTCCAGATCTGGGTTGTGACTTATGTTTATTACTTGACAAAACATCTCAAACAATAGCACTTGGACACAGTGTACTAAATCTGTTATAATCATTCTTACCTTTTGTTTCATTCAGAAATTTTCAGAGGTGGGAGTAACTACACTGTCTTAGTACGTTTGTTGCTCCTCTAGGACCATTTATCTTCTTCCCGTTTATTTATTTTTACTTTTAAAAAGTTGTCTGTGTTGACTAGTGAAAAGTTAGGTTTTCTTTAATACTTTTAATTCACCCTTTATCATAGTAGGGTTTATTTTATCTGTTACAGCTAAACTTCATGTTCACAAGACCTGTTGGCAAGACTGGATTTGGAGTTAAAAATACTTATTTAGAACTGACATAATGGTCACCTCATTACATTAATGTCCACATGGCTGAACAACAGTGTCTTGAGACATTGTGATTCTGACTAGGGAAAATGAATCTAAACAAATGCTTTAAGATTCAATTTCTCTAGGGGCCTCCCCGGTGGCGCAGCAGTTAAGCGCTGTGCTGTGGAGCTGTCAGCAGCGGCAACGCGAGTTCGTAGCCTGGCCAGGGAGAATCCCACATGGCGCAGCAGACCTCTCCTGCCTCGCCTGCTGCTCCCCTCAGCAGTGTATTTCTGATCTGCCTGTTCTGCTACCCACTCTGCCTCTGGTTAACCCTCTCACCGCCCCACGCCACTGGCCTGTACCCCAGCTTGCATGTATAAATAAAAAATAAATCTTAAAAAAAAAAGATTCAATTTCTTTGAATGGATGTGAACAGCTAGCACTGTGTGTAGCATATACGATATATGGCAACATATATTTTTAAAATAGACATGAGATTTTAAATTTGCATTTGGAAGAAAGTGTTGCATTTTGAATTGTGCAAATTCATACACCATTAGAAAAAAAGGAAGAAGAGCAAAATTATATTATAAAACATAAAAATTATATAACCATGTAAATGGCAAGATAAGAAAATTTTAGGAAAAATAAATAAAGGGGGAGTTTTACCTTGTATTGCAAATATAAAAATACAGAGTGTACAATACTGGAAAAATTAGTGAGCCGTTATATGGAAAAGAAGTAACCTTATCAAAGAGATACTTAGTCTTCACACTTGACTCTTGGGAGACAGACTCTAAGCACTTGGAATGTTATGTCTGATGGGAGTGTTTTTGTTTACCTGGGATCTTTGGGCCACATCAGGTAGTCTAACAGTGTGATTTAGGGTAAGGGCTAGCGACTGAGATCAAGGATATAAGCGGCCAACATGGCCAATGTGATTTAAGAGACTAAGCCCAATAAAATTCTGGACACAAAAGTGCCGGTGTGCTTAATAGATTGGAAATACGCATTTTCACACAGTGGCAAGAAATAGGCATTCTCATGACCCCACTGGCAAAGAATAATGGGAAACTCTACATGTGGAACTATTCTGGACACTACCCTAGGCTTGATTGATTGATTGATTGATTGATTTTAACTGTATCTTTTCACTGTAAAAAAAATTATAACCATAAGTATGACACCTTTTAATGATCTCTGGGATTCCTCTAGCAAATTATATAACCTGAGCGTGGTCTTGGCAGCTGGTATCAAAAGTGACCATTGTCTTGGGAACTGTTCTTTAACTTTACAGATGTTGTTGTGAGTTTTCTGCCTTTTATTTTTTTACCAATTAAAATTCTTCATGGCAATATTGAAATTCAGAACACAATTTGTTTTTCATTTTCCTGTTACGTTACCCATTGCGGAGATAAATACTTATTGATAGCCTGCTATTTTGGCTCTACTTAGTATTCTTTAATATGTAATTAAATAAATGGGTATTGAGGGGTTTGTTTTGTTTTCCTTTTTCTCATAAAAGATATATAGAATTAAAGACTTGTTTTGAATTACCTGAATTGCTTTTATAAAAATCTAGTTGTAAAAATGTGAAAGGAACTCACTTTTCCACAATGCTGTTGGTTTACTTGATGACTGTCAATTTATCAAAATATCCTTTTCTACTACATGTTTGTTGTAAGAAAAATTATATTTAGCCTTAATATTTTCATATTTACAAGTACTTAGAAACAAGATCCCAGTTTTCTTCCTATAGACTATATTTTCCTTTCATAGGCAAATAACATGGCTTAAGAATAAAAACTGCTCCTTGTTAAAAAGGGCCAACTTCATGCTAAGTAGATTTTATTCTCTCACATTAGGCTTTTGGCAACTAACACAAACACTTCATTGATTTTATGTCATTCTCTCCCAGAGAAGAAAACAATGAGCAAATAATGTAAGAAGTCCTAAAAGTTAGTTTTCTAACAAAAAAAGATCAGTAATAAAACAAGCGGATTCATTTCTTATGAACTAATTTCTAGACTTACATAGTTTTCTTGAATAATTGAAAATAGACAATTTAAAATTGTTTTTATACTTTTTTTAAGATTTTTTTTATTTGTTTATACATACAAGCTGGGGTACAGGCCAGAGGCGTGGGGCAGCGAGAGGGTTCACCAGAGACAGAGTGGGGAGCAGAACAGGCAGATTAGAAATACATTGCTGAGGGGAGCAGCGGGCGAGGCAGGAGCGGTCTGCCGGCGCTATGTGGGATTCTCCCCGGCTGGGCGTCGAACTTGGATCGCTGCTGCCAACAGCTCCACAGCGCAGCGCTCAACCGCTGCGCCACCAGGGAGGCCCTGGTTTTATATTTTAATAAGTATATTGTGCTTCCTTGAATTCAGGACTTAAATATAGCAGGCATTATATTTCTGTGTGTGTGTGTGTGTGTGTGTGTGTGTGTGTGTGTATGTGTGTGTGTTTCCTGTGCTGCTGTTACAAATTTTGTGGCTTAAAAAACCAGAAATTTATTCTCACCATTGTTTTGGAGGCTAGGAGTCTAGGAGTCTAAAATGCCACACTTCCTCCAGAGGCTCAAAGGGAAGACTTCATTCCTCTTGCTCCTAGTGGCTATATCATTGTAATCTCTTCTCCATGGGCACATTACTTTCCCTTTGAGAATGTAAAGTGTCCCTTTGTCCCCCTCACATAAAAATACATGTGATTGCATTTAGGACTCACCCAGATGATCTGGGACAGTTCACCTTCCCCAAGATCTTTAACGTCACCATTTTGTGTGTTTGTTTTTTTCCCCCATACAAAATAACATTCATAGGTTCCAAGAATTAGGATATGATTTGTTTTGAGGAGAATGCATTTTTCAGCTTACCACACAGTATATGTTGTTTTAACTTTGTATGCTCTTTGGAACCTCAAATCTGTATTAAATGAACCATGTTAAGTATTATCTCTTTGTCCATTAGTTGATAAATTTCTCTTAAATCATGCATTGCTCTGTGCTTAGTCTGGTGTTATATGTTTTACAGTAACACAAATAACTCATTATAAAATATAACATTTATTAAGATTTTTTTAAATCAGATATCTAGCAGAGATTCATTGATTTATTAGTTAATAGATAGATCTCCATTAATTTAAGGCAAAAAAAGACTTGCTAACATTTCCGCTAAATATCCTAAGAAACATTTAGAAGAAATAATAGCTTTTCATCATAAGAAGTATCTGAATCTTTATCAAATATTATTTTATCTGAATAGATTTTCCCCTGCCCCTAGTCTCACTTTAGAAATATTTAAATTAACCTAATTTTTGGTTCTTAAAATTACTTTTCCATAATTAAATAGTTAAATTTAATTCTCTATGACAGGTCTACTAATCTGATAATGTATGAATCCAAAAACATTAACTGAATATATGCTTTCATTTTTTTATATGTTCCCACCAATGGAAGGACCTCTATTAATCATAAACAAAGGTGAAAAATACTCAAAAGAAGCACATTTTACGCAAGTGAAAGGAGATTTCTGTCAAAGACTTTGCAGTTTTATTGTTTTGAGATTAAAGCCTCATGATTGAAAAGGTACACATTCTCTCTTGTAGAACAAATAAACTGTTTGAGAATTATAAAATAGTGTAATGAAGAATGATAACACTTCAAAATAAGATGACATAGGTTTTAATCAGTTTACTCCTTTGTATAGCAGATTAAAAAGTTGGCCAGGTTTTATCACATGAGCATACTGTAAGCATTTGTAAGTCTAACATGATAACTGGCATGGAAGTGCCTTGAGAATAAATGCTTTCTTTGTGAATGAGCTAATTTAGTTGTTGCCATGCAGAATCACCTCAGAAGGTGGCTGTGCCCCATAGTACCCAGCTAAAACACTGAACAGAAAAATTGACATAAGTTTTGTCAACCACCATAGTGGGCTTATTAATTTTGTTACTGGTTATGAGAGGAGATGTTTGTTACGTTGGCCATTTTGAACAGACTGCCAAGGGAAACTTATCTTAAGAACTGGTTACTTCTGTCTATCAATTCTTAAGAAAAAGTTTATCAGGGGAGAGTGGAATTGGTTTTAAAAAGTCAAAATTCAAATCACACATAGAATCACTGTCTAAATGAAATTACAATGGAAAGAGATTGAGAGCAGGGATAAATAAGTCAAAACTTGAGGGGATGTACATTTATATTCTTTTGTTCCAATATTGTCTTCCAGAATCTTGCTTAAAGGGATCAATTATTTGCAAAGTATATACAGTTCTTGTATCTGCAGTGGTGAGTTCCAAGGAATTTTCATGCTCCGTAACAACTATTTCCTGGGTCAAATACACTTTTCGAAGTCTAAGGCAGAACTCAAGAAATATCTGACTATAGGGAAACCAAATAGGAGAGAGACACTCAGTGGCGGATGGTGGGGGGGATAAGGGCACAAAATGAAGTAGAAAAAGACACAAGGGACCACGGAGATGGGTCACGGGTGAATTGGTGGTGGGTTACCCAAGAGGAATACAAAATGTAAAAGAAATAACAATTTTATACACACACACACACACACACACACACACACACACGCACACACTAATATATAAAGAAATACATGAAGTGAAGGCCAACTTCATGAGAAAGTAAAGGCTATTTACTTGCTTCCTTGCTATAGGAAGGAAGTCAGTAATATCATACTCGTGTTTTGGTAGAGAGTCAAGGGAAAGCAAAGTGGGAGAGCTTCATGTTTAACAGAAGGGAAGACTTTAGGTATGCCCTGATTGGAGTCTGTTACCATGTAGAAGGCTAGAGGCAAACTACAAGAAGTGGGGCACCTTATGTTATTAAGAGTCTGTATTTGTCTGTCTCTGGTCTTAAATTGGAAGCACAAACAAATAATAAGGATTTGTCATTCATTAATCAAATACTAGCCATTTGGGGCCAAGATTTACAGAATTTATTTTTTACTTGTATTGTCACTAGCAATAGCATTCTGCTTTCCTGAATATCTTATTTATTGCACACAGCTTCCTAGATTGTTTATTCTAAATAAGCAGCTGGTTTCCTGGACAGGTTGATTTCCAGGTTACGGGTCAAAGTGTTATTTTTACATATGTTCTGGTCATTGTTTGTTTGTATATTTGGTCTCTCAAAACAAGTAATTCATGACCAGGCTCATGTGAACCAAGGTGAGTTGAAAAGATCACGAGATAGCCTTCGGCACTGAGAGGATTTGGGCACAGAAGCAGGAAGCCAGAGCATGAGGGAGCTCACCCAAACCAACTGGTAGCTGGCAAATGGGAGTTGCCCTAGAATTAGATACTTCTCAGTGATTTTGAACTTTGGAAGGAAAGGAAGGTGAGGAAGCTAAATATATATTTAATTCTTTCTCTGCATCCAAGGCTTCAAGATACTGAAATGGTTGTAGGTGGGGATAATAGATAATAGAAGATAATTATCAAGATATTAGAAATATAATTAAAAAATCCCCCTTAATCTAAGTTATTCCTCTGGGAGTCCTGTAATATAAATTTGCTGAAACAGATTATCAATATCTATAAGGCAAACCACAATGACAAGAGTTAGTAGAAAATAAAAGCAAACTAATTCCCCAGTAACTAGAGAGATTGCAGTGATCATATTAAAATATATAATATATGCATATTCAATAAAAGATTACAGGAATCACTGAAACATGCATAGATGTCAAGAAACATAAAGACAGGGAAATTATTTGTTTGCTGAAATGAAAAATATTATTGTGAAATAACAAACACACTATGAAGATTAATTCCCAGGTTAAATATACATAGTTGAAAGGAGAATTAGTTAATAGGAAGATATATGAAAGAAGATAGTAAGAGAAATGCAGGGTAGAGTGAGATTACCTGACTATACCTCAAAGGAATATAAAGAAGAAAGCATAGAGCTAACGAATAAATTTCTAGAACTGATAACAAGAATGATTCTATATACACTAGAAGCAAAACATGTACCTATCAGATAAATAAGAAAAACATGCACTATAATGATATTTTTCATTCTGGAAACAAAGAATCTTGAAAAGAAGTAGAAAAAATACAATTAAACTGTGAAGGAATATTGAACAACAGATGACATAAAGGGTGAAATCACTATCTTACCGCTTGATTTTCTCCCAATTATTTTGAGTATAATTATAGTATTTATTATGCACATGCATGAAACTTTAAATTCATATAACACTTTAAAGAATTCCAGGATTTTTCAATTGTATTTCTCTCAGGCAATTACATTGCTTTGAAAAACTAGACTTACATTGTATGTTTTAGGTATAGCCTATAAGTTAGACTGATGTAGCCATTCTCTAACTTAGACTATCTTGTTAATGATTAATATTATAGAAAATGATTCATTTATGCATGCAAGAAATGTTGATTGAGCAAGTGTTTTGTCTAGGATTATGCTGGACTTTGGGAATTAAGGTGAAAGTGGTGGTTCTTGTTCTTAATAAAAAAATTAGTTTACCAGTTACAACCAATTAAGACAGTAAATCTGCATGCAAATTTTATACTTCTACACATTATTTTCTATATGTCATATTTTTCAAATTACTTGAATATTGTATTTTTAAACTATGTACATTCAAAGTCCTTTTACCAGTTATGCTTTACAGTGCTATTTCATATCAATAGATACTAGATTTTCAGTAAGCTATCTTATTTGTTAACCCTTTTTAAAATAAGTAATCTTATTTTGAAAATGTTTGTTCTCTAAGATAACAATTTCAGTAGAAATTGAGGTCATCAAAATTTTCAACTTGATTTTTACATTCAGGATGTAGGGCATATTTAAAATACTTGTAATGAAGGGGTTTTTTTGAGATAATTTTTTCAAATACACCTTCTTTAAGTGGGGTAAATCTATCAAAATGAAGTCAAAGTACTTTAAAATTAAAACTTATGAATATAAGTTACTTATAAGTTCTTATGTTGCACATTTACAGTGAAATTTAAAATGACTATAATTCTTACCACCGATATTTACTGAGCAACTCATTGTGAAAGGCTCTTTGACAAATGCTGTAAATATATATTCCAGCAAATGGCAGTCCTCTAAGAAGGCTATTAACAAAGAGCTCTGTCCATACAGGAGGGAATTATAAATCTTAGGGATTTAATAACATAATCAATAATTTAATAGTTCAATCTTAAGGAGGTTATATAGTTTGTTCTGAAATACAGATCAGGTGACAATCAGGATCTGAATTTTACTGTGACCAAAATGAGTGTTCCAACTAGTATTGTCTGGTGTTATCTAGAATATGTTTGTATTTTATTTTAAATAAGTATTTAGTGGTCAGAGATTTACCACATACAACAGCAAGTATTTCATAGACATTTCCAAATGATAAGCAATGCAGCATTATCATTTCTTTTCAATTTATATATCACAACACTTTAGAAAAAATCTATGTGCTTATTTTATTGTGAGTAAAATGACTTAATTTTAAATGTCTTGAGACCGGAGACTGCTTTTATTTATCCATTTTACCTTGGTAGCTGTCACAAATTCTATCTCATAATAGGTGATAGTAACTCTATTCTTAAATAACTTGGATATATGCTAGCTTCCAATACCAGCTAAAGGCTGGTAATAGCTCTAAGGTATACGTACAATTGTCCATACCAAACTAGTTCTATTATAAGGCAATTTCCATTCAGTGGGCTGCTTTTAACTAACTCACTGCAATTTTCAATTACAATTGTAAACAGATAAAAAGCGTGTCTACAAAATGAATTCATATAGCTTCTTATAAGCATCAGAACAGTTTAAAGCAGTATTCTGTTGTGTGTTTACTGACAACTTTCCACTGGCAGCTCTGTTTTTCTGGGCAAAAGATAAGAAAATTTACCATTCGAGAAAACAAAAAATCTCAAAGTGAGAGAGATTAAGGGACCTCGGGTGACTTAAACCTATCTTTCTCAAATTTGGAAGACTTGAACAATTTTTGAAATAAAGACATGCCCCTTTGGTTTTCTTTGAAGTTGAACAAGTTATTTATTTGACTTTTGAATCGAATAGTTTTCTGTGAAGTTTTGAAACTTCAGAACTGTGCTTTCTATACTTTAAAACATACCAGTCATTATTAATATTAAAAGAAAAACCTGTCTTGCTGTCTTGGTCTGCTTTTTGTTGTTGTTATTCTATTCCTTTTAATCCCTTCTATTTGTTTTTAAAGTGACTTCTTTTTCTGTAATCATTTTACACCTTCTTCTTTTGTGCCTCTATTCTTTGCCTTATTCTTATTTTCTCTTGTTTCCTCATCAGGTTCTCTTGTATATTTCCATTGCTGGAAATAGTTTCCATTGCTGCTGTAACAAATTACCATAAATATGTGGTTTAAAGATTTATTATCTTACAGTCCTGGAGGTTCAAAGTCTTAAAATAGGTCTCACCATTGCTAAATTGCATGTCATCCATTTTTGCATATTAAATGTAACCCCAGTCACTCAGCACTAGTTCTTCATTTTAACTGTATTAAAGTGTTATCATCACCATTTTTAGATTATTTTTAATTTAGCATTTGGCTGACTGGATTTAATTATAAAATATTTTTTGTATTCTGAAGACTTCACAGATTTTCTGTTCTCTGAATTTTTGCTCATTTTAAAATATGTATCTGTTGACTTTGTAGTTAAATGAAAATATCTTGGGTATGCTTTTGGATCAAATTCCCCACCCCCCTGAAATTTATATATACAGCTCTACTACTATCTAATATTTAACTTTGTTATGAATATATTCGGGGCCAAACTTAAATTTAACCTTGAAGTTCAATAATTTCAACAGTGTTGTCATTTGTATTTGCTTTCTAGACCTTTTATTAGGGAAAATTTCCTTTTGTGGTTGAATGCAGTTTCCACTAAATGTGTTTGTATTCCATGATCTTTCTATTGGTTTAACTCTAGTAGCTGTTAATAGATCATCTTTTCTCTGATCCCTTTAGTTTGTCTTGTTTCTTTGCATTCACTGCAGTTATTTCAAATTTTTTGTGTTTTTTTTTCAGTGGTTTTATTGATTGGATGTGTAAATGTGTGTGTGTGTGCGCGAGTGTGCATATACATCTGTATGTGGTATTTTTGTCCTCAGTTTGCAAACTTTCCCAGTTTTCATAAGAATTAGATATTATATTTATTTTATAAGTATGGAAATGAGGTGGTAAGGCAGAAAATTCCCTAAGATCCCAAGAATATTTTTATTAGTAAAGGAAATAATATTCATACTCCAATTTGCTTAACAATAGTCATTCTTCTCTACTTTATCTATACCTAGCAACTTGAATTATGTAAATTTACTAAAATGGTGGGGCTTTGAATACAAATCAACTTTAGATTTTGTTTTAGGTCACATATTAGTCATAACAATGTTATGCATTCCATTATTTCTATAGAAAATAATAGTTGGTACATAGGAAGAAAAGGATAATCGTTTAGTCATTTATATGTAATCTGTGGTCTGAGACTTTTAAGACAAAAGTATAGCAAAATAAAATATTTAGTGAATTGTATTCTATCATTGTTTTCATGTTTTTCTATCATTTTAATCATTTCAAAGAAGTTAGTCTCAAGAATTTGAAGAATCTATATTATATAGGCCTGCAGGGAAAGATCACACACAGAGTGAAATATCATTTTGTTTACCTCTATCTAGAATTAATAAACTCTACCAAATGATTTCATAAACAGTATTTTAGGATTAATAAACAAATCCTCTTTACTTTCCTATGAATTAGAATTTCATAAAATGTAGCATATTAAGTTCACATGCTGAGACACCTAGATTTTTGGTGGCTTTTTTTTGTTTGTTTTGCAAAACAATTAGAAGCACTAAAGCAAAATAGTAGTATTTCTTAGATTTTCAAGGCTGATAGCAAAATTACTAAGAGGTTGCTCTTCTGGAGAAAGTGGGGAGTAGGGAGTATTTATCTAAAATTCAGCTGTTTCAATCAAGATACTAATGGAGAGGCCAGAGAATAAGTGATATTAGTAGGATTTAATATGACATCCACATTTTCAAATGTTTATCCTTGATGTTTGGAGACACTAAAAGCTCTTGAGAAATCCAACCTCAGAGATCTCACTGGAATAATCTAAGTAAGAAAAATTTTTCTCTGCATTTTGGAATGTCAGTGGTTACAAATTTTGTTTTTGACAAAATTGAAAGCTTACTTTTTTAACTCTAAACTTAAGAGATAGAACATCTTATCTGATTGGCTCTTAACTATTATGTTTGGCACATATAAGAGCTCAATAAAATTCAGGGGAGGAATGAAAGGAAAAGTGTTCTTAATGTAAACATAGACCTATATCCAGAAGACGTGCAGAAAACCAGGTGTGTTCACAGGCATAAGCACATCTGTATGTGTAATTGAGGGAATTAAAAAGCATCTGAGACCCTGGAAGTTCATCATATTATCCCTGGGAACAGTCTGGACCTGCTCATATTTTAGCCCAGCCATAGAAATAACAGAAATTTAACTGCTCTCCTCTGACTCTCCTGTCTGTTTTACTCACATGTACAGGTTGTGTAAGTTAAGCAAAGTATAAACACTTTATCTTTAAAGAAAATGCAAAAACTTTTAGTTTATTCTTTCTGTTATTTTTCCCGTATTATAAATGTTGTGATTCAATATTACAGAACTGACTATTTGGTTTATAGGGAGGTTAGAGAAATGTCTGAAAGTAATATTTCATTGCCCAGTCTGTAATGTTACCTTGATTTAAATCTTCTGTTTCTATTGGTAGATGTGCTGCATCTCTTCCCATCTCTATAGCTTATACCTCAGTGGTTTCTGTGGACTATGTAGGACCTGGTAATCATTTTAGCTCATTTATAGCTGTGCTAAGAACAGTCCCCATTTTGATTTTGACCAGTGAGTGTCCTCCCTCCTTTTTTTCAGTACACCAAAGAAATATTTAATACTTCACACTATTCATCTGTTCTTTGGGGAAGACCATGACTGGTTTTAATAAGCAGTTTTTCGTTATGTTAAATAGGATTGTCAAACCTTTGAGCACAATTCATTTTTCCTAAAGAACCAATTTTATTTTGCAGTAATGAATGGATATAATATCCCCAAACAAGATTAAGAGCTCTTTCCCTGTGCCAAATTGAGTATCAGGAGATTTTTCTTTTGCTTGTATTCTTTCCTTTGTCTTACTGTCTTCCCCCCTCCCCACACTTCAGTAAAAGTGGTATTTTTACAATGTAGAAACAGCAGTGTCTCTTGAAGATGTGTATTGTATCACTTTCATTTTTTATAGTAAATCAAAGATACTTTTGATAAGGTGTATTAATCAAAAGCTTTGGGTAAAGTTGGGATGCATAAACAAGAACAGCCTGATAAATTCTGCAAAGGAGCTAATGACTCAATATTTTGATTTAGATATTTCCATTAAAGTTCTATAATTCTCTTTTTAAAAAACATTTATTTATTTATGCATACAAGAACTGGCATAAAGGCCAGAGGTGTGGGGTGGTGAGAGGATTCACCAGAGATAGAGAGGGGAGCAGAACAGGCAGATCTATTGAAGTACACTGCTGAGGGAAGCAGCAGGCCAGACAGGAGAGGTCTGCTGCACCATGTGGGAAGCTCCCTGCCCGGGGATTGAACTCGTGCTGCAGTGACTGCAGATAGCTTCACAGTGCTGAGACTTAACCCGTTGCGCCACCAGACAGGCCCAAGTTCTGTAATTCTCTTTTATATGTCTTTTAAATAAAATCATTTTTCATGCAAAATAGAAAATGATGGAACTACAATTAAACTTAATGGTTTCAGCAATTTCAGCAAATCAAAAAAAATTTAAAAATTATTTAATGGAAATAAAGAATCAGACAAAAAATCTCTCAATGGTTTCCAAAACTTTCTTCAAACTTACAGTTCTAAACTTCTCATCTTCATCTAGAAGCAAATAAATTTCATTCTGCGTCTCTCCTTGTAGATAATCTTCAATAAAGTGGCTAGAATGCTGGCTGGATTAATTTAGAAAAGTGATGTTCCCAGATAATTCCTGAATTACAGAAACAGAACCATAAAAATTTGATTGTATTAGCACAATCACATGGTGTGTCAGAATTTGGTATAAGTCCATGTGCTAGTTTGCTGGGAGCCATGATAAAGAAATGTTTATTTAGATTGTTCAGACTTTCCTTTTCTCAGAATCTAGCTTCACGTGTTTTCTGTCACAACATGCTAATTTTCTGCAATGACTGCTTCATCATTTAGAGTAGTGATTTTCAACTGGGACAGTTTTGCCCTTTGGGAGATATTTGACAAAATTTGAAACCATGTTTGGTTATCACATTTGGGGAGGTATTCCTGGAATCTAAAGAGTAGAAGCTAAGGGTGTTGCTGAACAGCCTTCAGTGCAGATAACTGCCTCCCACAACAAGGAATTATCCATTTCAAGATGTCTTGAGTTGGAGAAATCTTACTCTAGAGAAGAGGGTGGCAAACTATGGCTAATGAGCCAAATTCAGTGCCACAATTAGTTTTTGCAAGTAAATTACTATTGGAATATAGCTATTCTCATTTGTTTACATATTACTTATGTTTCTGAGCTATGTGGCAGAATTGAAAAGTTGTGAAGAAGATACATGGCCCACAAGTCTGAAATATTTACTATCTTATCTTTTACAAAAATGATTTTTAACTGAGTGTTGTGCCTAAACTAACATCATCATCACTTAGGATTAGTCAGAAATGCAAATTCTGGGAACCAATCCCAGATCAACTGATTTGGAAATTTTGCTGATGGTATCCAGCAACTGTATTTTAACAAGTCTTAAAAGTGATTCTGATTTCAAGCTTTGAGATTACTGCTGAGGAGTATTACGTTCCATAAAATATTACCCACACTAGCCTATAGTTCATAACAAGATAATTGCTTTCCTTCTTATTGATACAGGTAAGTTTTCACTAAATGTGTAATTAGTAGATTTTGTAATGAAACACTACTGAGATTAATGAGATTAATTATCCCAATCTCCAAATCTGTGCTGCTTTATAATAGACTGAAGTCCCCAAATACCTGTGGAACCTGTTACTGTTTTTCTTTCTATTGTTATTAAAAAACATGTTGAATAGTTATGCTTCCCACCTTGGACCTAATGAACTAGAATCTCCATCAATATGATCTGCATCACTGTACTTAAAGAAGCATTCCAAATGATTTTGAAGCTGGCAGCCCAAGAAAAAACAGAATAACAGAACTTTTTTTTATTATTTCTTGGAGCAAAAGAGTGAGAAGTAGAAGTCAAAACTTCGTTTGCTTGAGCTTTTTAATAATAATCTGGGAGGATAACATGCTGCAGTTCTTCAAGTACACTAGTAGTAGAGAATTAGCATTTTCAAAGCACAGGCATTCCATAAAAAAATCATTATATCATTTTAAATGAAAACTCAAAAAATTGTTTAAATTAATGAAAACATTCATGATGTACTTTAAGTCACACTTTAGAGGTAAATTACCCAACGCTGGTTACCAAATGATATCAAGGATCCAGGTCCACTCAGTCCTTCCCCCTTTGCTATCCTCAGTATGATGACTACCTGTCCATGTATATCTATTCCTAAATTACTGCTAAACTTTCAAGAGTCAGATGAAATAAAACTTAAACACTAACCTTGAAGGCTGAGCATCTAACTGAGATATCCAGAGGGGGAGGCACGGACTGACAAGAACAAAATGGGAGAGAGCATAGTGGACTATGAAGTGGATTATGGGTACTTTGTGGGTGCACTATGCTAACTACATCTGAACGGTGAGATCCTATATTTATAAAATACTAATGAAGTAAACCAATGGTATTTCAGTAAGGAAAAGAAGAATCATGTCTTTACATGACAGCAACATCCATGATAAGGTATAAAGGGTTGTTGGAAAAATTTTTTTCTTCCGCACATCTCTGGTAGTGAGACAGAAGTTCTCAGCCGTTGTCCCTTTTATGGCTTATTGACTGATACCAAGTTCTCTGCCCACTCCCAGAGCAGTTATTGGCAAAATGTGATGAGAAAGTCATGTCTGGTTGAAACTGTGATTGACCCCTTTCAGCTGGGCACATTACTACCCAAATCAAATCAGAGAACGAATACTAGGCAAGCAGAAAACCAGCAGTAACTGATGCAACCTTTAATAAACTATTGAAATAAATTTATCTAATGGTAAAAAAGTGTGTTTTAGGATGCTGTGGCTGTTCAGTCACCTATGTAAACATACTTTCTAGTGGACTTATTTCAGAGATAAAATCACAAGTCTGGACTATTTTATCAGTATGCATGTTTATATCCCTTGGTCTGTGGTCTTTACCTTCACTTCCATAATTTTCTTTTAAAACTTGTGATAGTATTCAAAGCTCTCTTCAGATATTTATTATTCAGATATATTATTATTATTATTATTGCTAATATTCAAGATGTCTTTTTGATATTTTACTTAACCAAATGATTAGTAATAATTTTAATCCATTGGTTATAAAGCTTGAATAACTGGTATAGTCAAATAAAACATAACAAAAATCCTAAAATTATGTTAACTAATTTCTGTTAACTTCACACTTACATGTAGATTTCATCCTTTTTCTTGAAATCACACCAGTAACTTACTTCTGTGAACCCAAATTCAGTTTTCTTTTCTCAGTAAAAGCATGGGTTATAGTCAGTAACATAGTTTTTTTTTTACTTTTATGACAAGTATGTCGTATTTGTGATGTAGATGACCTACAATATAGATGCTGCAAAGATGATTTAAAAAGAGGTGCATTTTACTTTCTGTAGAATTTCCTAGAGACATTTCTAATATATATTTATAGGTATATGTGTACTGTACATGTATGTATATTATATGTATATATTACTATATATAATGCACACACGTAGTATATGTACACAGTTTTTTATTGCAGTGTTTCCATTTAAGAAAAGTAAATTTTAATTCAATCTTCTTATTAAAAAGTGATATTTGTAACCAAAAAACAAATTCTACATTCTTCATTGCAGAACCTAATTCATGATTTGTTTCCCCCAAGAACTTATTATGAGTTGTAAGAGAGTTACAGCGATTTGGCACCCATGCTTTCACTGTATTGTTGTCAATTTTAGATCATGCTTATGAGTGTTTCTACTCTATAAACTGATAAGCATTAGAATTCTGTGTATAATTTTGTGAAATTTGATAACTATGTGTACCTTGTTAAAACAAGGTACACAATTTAGTTTTATAAAATTGAAAAGTACAAAGTGCTAATATGTCATTTGCTAATTATGAACTGTCTAGGAATCTTGAAATTGCTATTTTTAATATTTCATGGAAAGGATTTCCCATTCCCTCTCCATAATGACAAAAATTAAGGAACATGAACAAGTAATCAAACATTAACTGTGTTAAAGTATGAAGCAGAACATAGTTTCAGCAGCCATAAATTTTCCTGTCCATATGGTAAAGGTACAATATTGGCACTGAAGTTTGCGAGTCCATCTGGATAGATCCTAATTTTTCTGAATAAGGCAAATCTTTCTAAATCAAGCCATCTGTTTGTATGCCTTAAAAGAACCTGTAAGTAAAGTAAGGCAATATGTACATGTGGAAAGAGATCGGAGTTAGCTTGACATTTAGTTAGCACAATAGAGTGCCAATTAGGAGTACATATTGATTATTCCAAATATATTATTTTTGCTGTTTGGACCAATAATTTGTCAGTGACCTATGAGGTATAGCTAAAGCATGTGTAAATTATCAAGATCCAAAGCTCATAAAAGCTCGAGAGGATCCCAAATTTTTCAATCCAGCCAGCTATTCTTTCTTTTTGGTCATGGAAGAATCTCTAGTTGTTGTTACTATCACTGCATTTTGTAGAAAGCTTTCAGAAAAATTAGTAGAGTAGGTCTTACACAAGAAAATAGGAGGAATGAATATGAATGAATTATGCTGGAGTAAGATGTATCCACAATCAGTTCACAACTGCTTGTTAGGAAGTAGCTTTAACATGTTATGTTAGGCAGAATTAGGATAACTCCTATGACTTTATCCCTGAGTGTCCAGTCCTGTATTTGCTACTTTATATGACAAAAGTGATTTTGCAGATATAATTAAAAGTTACTAAACAGTTGACCAGAAAGCAAAGATATAATTTGGATGGACCTGACCTTATCATATGAGCTTTAAAAAGTAGGTGTTTTCTCCCAGTAGTAGCAGAAGAAGTGAGAGAGATGGCCTAAGGAAAATTAGCTGCAGTTTTTGAATTGCCTTTAGGTGCCAGTGGTAAGGAATACTGGATGCAGTCTGTATGAGGGCAGTAGTAGGTCAACATCCAGTAGAAAAATGGAGACCTCAGTCATCTACTGGCAGGATTTAAGCTTTGCCAGCAAGCAGTGAATCTGAAAACAACCTGAGCTCCACATCAGAGCTACAATTTGAGCCAACACTTTAATAATCAACCTGATGATTTTACCCTGTTGTGACATGGACAAAAAATTCAGCTATATCATGCACGGACTTCTAGTCACAGAAACTATATGATAACAAACTTGTGTTTAGGCTGCTAAGTTTGACAATTTGTTACATAGCAATGGAGAACTAATATAGCTAGTTGTCTGTGTGGTGGTTTTAAGTCTTATCTGTGAACAATCTGGAATAATGTGGGCCACTTGAGAAATATTAGTCTTTCAAGGTTTGGTACAAAAGCAGATTTCTGCCTGTGTTGACATATCTTATATTGCTTAATATTAGGAAAATCAATAAAGATCAGAGATTCTCAAATAATAGCTTAGCTTTATTTTAGTGTTGGAGGCACCAAAGCATATAAGCAGAAAAAGTTTGCAATGTAACTTGTTTCATATGACATATATTTGAAAAATGTCTCTATTTTAAAAGTTCAAGTCCCAACTATATGATCAGATGGCTCATTTTAGTATATGTTCTACTGGGAAAAAAAGTAGTTATCTCATATCATAGCCACAAACATTTTAAAAACTTTGTCCGTCTCTTAGTACTGATGAAATGTTGGCGTATATGGTTGCTGAATCCTCTGAAATTGTTCTGATTTCAAGCGGAACACAGTTTTTCCTGTTGTATACGGTTTATTGAGAGCAGATAATTACACTGTTACTCTAGAACAGTAACTGTGATATCAGTAACCACACATTTATGTACATAGTTTATTGTCACATTGATGTGAAATAATCTGATACGCTTTTGTTTTTTTACCGCAAAAAACTTCTCTTATTCTAGAAGCTCCCCCCCCCAATATGTTTATTGAGGTAAAGAAGGTTTATATCATTATATCAGCTTTGGGGCTTAACATGCATTTGTAGAGGTTTGATACGCATGTGTGTAGGTATATAATCACTATTATGCACCATGACTTTTAGGCATAAGTAGTATTCCACACTCTGGTAGCACTTTTCATAGACATTATATTTTTTCTTAATTATGTAGTTTTCTAATTTATACAATGTGTTAAATTTCCATAAACTGTATACATAGTTTAGTCATAATCATTAATAATTAAAAACTTAAGTTCACAAACATATGGGCACTCATATTTGTTCTAGCTTGGATCCCTCAGTACATAGGATTTTCTTGAACCAAACTTTTCTTGCTACGCTTTTCAATTTTACATCCCTCTCCCCATATCTCTCCAATTTTCTTGGGATCCTGTGGATATTCTCCTTTTTTCCCGGTGAGTAAGATTTGGGGGTCTTCAAGAACTAGAAATCCTAGGAAATGTTACTGCTGACGCACCCCTGGAATTTTGTGTAATATGTGATGTGAAGGGCAGAGAAAAAGCTCAGGAGGGATCTTTGATAAACTAAATGAACTGGGAAGAGATTTTTTTTAAAAAAATGGAAGTAAGGGAAGTATTTATTTTCATCTTCCTCCCCAAGTAAACATCAGCCAGAATAAGTATGCTGTAGGTTTATTTAAATGTTCTCTCTACCCAAATAAATTATATGTTTGCTATTATATAAACTTTCCACATAAAATGAGAAAGTTTCGCATCATAGTAAAAAGATAAAGTCCTTAAAAAAAATCAAGCTAATGAAAATGAGAATTTGTATATTTAAATAAATATGTATCATCAGAATATCTAATATCAGGTCCCTTCTTTTCTAGAAAGGAAAAAGTGCTAAAAGCTACCAGAATGTTGAATTGGGAAAAGTAAATTTCTTTCTTTTTTTCTTTTTAAAGATTTATTTATTTATACATACAAGCTGGGGTACAGGCCAGAGGCGTGGGGGCAGCAAGAGGGTTCACCAGAGACAGAGTGGGGAGCAGAACAGCCAGATCAGAAATACACTGCTGAGGGGAGCAGCAGGCGAGGCAGGAGACCTCTGCTGCACCATGTGGGATTCTCCCCGGTTGGGCGTAGAACTTGTGCGCTGCTGACAGTGCTCAACCGCTGTGCCACCAGGGAGGCCCGGGAAAAGTAAATTTCAATAAAGGTTATAAAGAGGGAAAAAGGAGTATCAGTGACTCAGAACAAATTTCTCCACCCTGAATAATTTTACTAATTGCTGCACTATTTATCTTAATTTGTGTAAAAAGAAAAGTTGGGTGCTCAGGGTAAATAGAAGTCAGACCTTGTAGATCTGGGCTCCTGGGTAATGCAAAATATACACCTGGGAAGCTTAGAGGAAACTCGTTCACAGCTAATCTCCAATTTGCTAAAAACATACCTCAACTCTGGACCTTAGTTCACAGACAGGCAATGTCTGCAGGTTGTCTCAAGTTACGTAATATGTAATATGTAAGGTCCACATTTTGTAGGAAAAGTAAAATATCTCTGTTCCAAGAGATTCAGCTTTATGGATTAGCTGTAAAGAAGATCAGCTGCACATCTTTTTTGGCAGCGCTCTTCCTAATCAGCTCTTTTTTTTTTCTTTTTAAATATTTATTAATTTATGCATACAAGCCAGAGGCATGGAGGGGTGAGAAAATTCACCAGAGACAGAGTGGGGAGCAGAACAAACAGATCAACTGAAATACACTGCTGAAGGGAGCAACGGGCAAGGCAGGAGAGGTCTGCTGCGTCATGCGGGAGGCTCCCTGGATGGGTATCAAACTCGTGCTGCAGTGGCTCTGAATAGCTTCATAGTGCTATACTTCGCCCATTGCGCCACCAGGGAGGCCCCTTCCTAGTCAGCTCTTATGCTAAGATGGCTAGAAGAAAGGCACTGGAATAGAAAAGAGAGCTGTGTCAATGATACTGGATCTTTCCATGGGAAATTAATACTCACAGAGAAGTTGACTGAGCTAGTGATGCCTTGTGGCTTAGAGGACCCCAACATGAAGTTGCTCTGAAGTTATACTCTTATTTGACAGAGCTGAAGACATAGGGAAAGATTGAGCTGGAGCTTAAACATCCTTGTGGAGATCTGATAGGACACTTCAAAAAATTCACACAAGAGCCTGAAGAAAGAGCAAGTTGATAGAGAAGACATTGAAGGCTAGCACAATTGACCAAACAGAAAGAGAATGCCAAGAGAGGAATTTAAGAATCAGCCAAATATAAAACTGTTTTCCTTTTTCCACCACTCCTTATCTCTCTTTCTCACTCTAACACAGAATAGGAAGTTGACTTTCAATGAAAAGAAGAAAGCAGGTTTCTGAGAACCACAGTCATCCGCACCCCCCTCACCTCTACTCTAGTCATGATGTTATCTCCAGACTTCCAGGAGGGTAGAAAGGCCATGGAATGTAAATAGTTTGAAGTAGGATATTAAACTGACTGGATCAAAAAATGATTGGAAAACTATTATCTAGCCAAAAGGATAGAAAGTAGAAATTCAACACAAAAATGATTTCAGCTAGTGACAGGAGAAAATAAAATAATTTCATATTTGTGTCTTCTGAAATGAGTCTGATTGAAGACACAACAAAACAGAACCAAAACACGTTACTTAAAACTTATGTAGTAGTTACGTTTGACAAACTTCTAGTCATAACTAGCCAACTGTGAAGTAGTCTCAATGTCCACTTACTAGCGATCAATTTGTATTTTACCTGTGAATGAAGGAAAATGCCTTGTGTTCTCTACTCATTTAGAAAATAGTTTTGACTTAAAGTATTTTTAGGCTGTATGTTTTCTACTGAGCCCACAACTAAGTCGAAAAGGTCCGGTTGTGAATTTTCCTTCATTGTAGCATTTTGTTTATATGAAGCTGTGGAAAATGAACAAATACAGATAGATAGTGGTGATTCTTATGTTATTTTTAGTGATTTATTTAAAATAAAGGTGAAGCTATGTTGTTTGGTTTTTAGAAAAGCAACTGGGAAAAAAATAATATCAAGGTAGCTTTAGTACCTAAATGAATTGCTTTATTGATTTAAAAGGAATGTTTCCTAGATAACTCCAGCAACTGTATTAAAGAGGACATAATAAAACCCATAAATATGAAAATATTATTTCAACAAATTCATTACCTCTGAGAATTACCTCTTCATTTGCTTATCATATATTTACTTTTACATCTTAGTTATTTCTGCACACAAATTCTAAAACTCCACTTTCCTGCAAAATGTCGTGATCTTAAATTACAAGTCTTGATATGTTACTTTGAAGTAGCTGATTCTAAATTTCTGTCATGTAGCATTAGTACATCTGTTAATTCTAAGAAAAAGTGATGACTTCAGTGACTGCTGACAGCATTTGTGGAACATGAGAGTGCAAAAACATCTTCTTTAGTGATTTGAAATTTCTTTAATTGACTAAGGAGATCAAGCTCTGAAAAGTTGTGCACTTGGTTTGAAAATCAAAACAGTTTCCAAGTAAAAAATATCTCAGAAACACTAAGTAGACAACAGATCATTAATCATAAGACAGTGGAATTTCATTTTCTTGTAGAAATAAGTCTTGTCTGCCATCCCAGCTAATCAGTGAGTTTTTCATTTTATGAAATTAAGAGATCCATTTATGTTTCATAACACTGGTCAACAGTAAGATCGTTACTGACTTAAAAAGGCCCTAACCTGTAGTATCTTGGTGTGCTGAACATGAATATAACCCTGAAAATTTGTTATTAGCTCTCGTTTTGAAGATATTTCATGTAATTCATTTTATATGTTTCACCGTGTCAGTTTGTCCAGTAGGACTGCAACAACATCCTAAATCAGCCTAAAATGATGTCATATTGCATCACATTGCACAATACCATCATGCCCACATCATCCAGAGTTGATTGTATCATTTTCTGATACAATGTAATATGACTGCCTTTCAGCTGCTGAAGTAAGCTGAGATCAGCAGTGCACTAAATATAGCCCAGTTGGGAAGGTTGAGCACTGGAAATATTTCAGACTTTGAGCGAGACAGTTTAAGTTACTGTTCCATAGAACTGTTATTATTTTATCCATGTAGGCACAATGCAGAACAGTAATGCCTCAAAAGTGCGTTAATAGCGTGGACAATTTCTGCTCTATTTGTGGGGAAGTGATATTTGCCAACTAGAAGAACAGTATCACTTCTCAAGTGAAGAAGGCTTATCATCCTTACTTGGGATGCAAAGTTGGTGACCAAGACAAGCCTTGGGCCCCGTATATTTGCTGTGCTACATGCACAACACAGCGTTCACAGTGGTTAAATGACAAAAGACCATCAATGCTGTTTGCAGTCCCCATGGTGTGGAGAGAGCCAAGCAACCACATAAAAGACTGTTATTTCTGCTTGGTCCCTCTTTCTGGAGGAATAACGAAGGAAAAGAAGTCGAGAATAGTCTACCCAAACATTCCGTCTGTGCTGAGACCAGTTCCATCTGGTGAGGGACTTCCTATTCCAGAACCTCCATCAGAATATTCTCTTCATTCATCTGATGAGGACAAGGGTGAGCCGACCTGTTCTTCTCCTGTCCTGTTCCATCAGCGTGCAGCAATCCAGATTTCCACTGTGGTGCATCATCAACCCCACACAGACTAACACTGGAAGAACTAAATGACTTATTTTGGAATTTGGATTTATCCAAGAACAGGGCACAATTGCTAGGATCAAGACTCCAACAATGGAGTCATCTAGAAGAAGATGTCACAATTACTTTCTATCGAAAGCACTACCAGCAGTTGGAGCCTTCCTTCAGAAAGGAAAGTACTCTGGTATTCTGTTCCGATATTTAGAGCCTCATGAATGCCTTAGAAATCACTCATGACCCACAAGAATAAGAGACTATTTCTAGACTCTTTGAAACTAAGTCTTAATGCTGTGCTTTTGCACAATGGAAACCATATTCCATCTTTTCTATTCCTGAACAGCTGTACAAGAGACAAGTGATGAAATCTAAGGAGTAGTCTATGACTTGATTTTTTAAAGGTATTAATTGTAGGCCTATTACTATTGGCATGCATTTCGTGATGTAAACATCCATTTATTGCAGATTACAAAAATAACTAGAGCCAAAATTAAAATTTGACTGTCATATTTGTGTTGAGCACATACAAATTGATAGGAAATTACTAATTTTATTTAAGTAACATGACTTTTGTAAAAATTTGTTGACCAGTTTAATCAGCTAGAGTAAATACCAGACTCTTTTAAAGACTGCTTCACATACTTTGAATAACACATCTCTGATATTTTAAGAATATATGGTGATGAACTATAGAAATGTTCATTATACTACTAACACTCAAAAAGAAATAAAAACAGGATATTTTCCCCACAAAAATATTTTCTCTAGAAAATCATGAAACCTTTTGTGAACAGTACAGTTGGTGGCAGGATTATAATGAAAACTAGGAATGACAGTGAAGAGGAAATACTTCTTGACGTGAGTTTCAGTAACACTATCATAAATTTAGAATGTTGTAAATTTATTAAAATTTTTAGATCATATGCTTAATGACAATAGAATATATATCAATTTGTTTTAGCTATAAAATAGCACTTAGGAATAACAGTAATTGTGTGTGTGTTGTTAACTATGGCATAGTGAAAGAAGGGAAACATAAGAGCAGGGTTTAAAGTTGTTCTTTTAAATAAAATAATGCTTTTGTATTAGTAACATCTAATTTGAAGTATTTAATCTGCAAAACAGACTATATAGTAATGCTGACTTTTCTGGTTTGTGAATTAAATAGAATAATACAAATTAAATAGAAAAATGCAAATTATAGCTGTTAACCATGATTGAAATAAAAAAGACACTAATAAACTTATTTATGTCAGAATATCACTGCATACATGTTGTAAGTTATATAGTTCTGTTTGTTAGACTACAGTCTTATTAAAATTTAGTTATTGTTAATACTTATAAAGCTTCTTAAACACCTCATCCTGTTTTTAAGGTGGTAGAACACATTCTATGGCTAGATTATAGTTTGGGGTTGATTTCCTATTTCAGACAACGAACAAGAACAAAATTCCTTCTTAGTACTGAAAAGGTACAATTTATATAAACACCAGCATACTTCTTTCATCCCTAATAATGCAGCCATAGTGAATAGCTTTTCTTCCTCTACTGATTTGACATGAAATACACAGCATGATACAACTTTCTCACTTCAAGGATGGCCTAATTCAATCTAGGTTATAAAAGCTTAGGGGATCACTGAAATACCCACACACACAAATTTATGCATATATGAATGAATAGTGACCATGAGGGTATGATTTATATATGTACATGTATATATAAATATTATGTAAACATATGATATGTTAATATAATATAAATATTATACATAAGTGTGTGTGTGTGTGTATATTTTTTATTTTATTTTTTTAAAAGAATGATCTTTAGTCTGCAAGTTTTTGAGCATTGCTGTTGTGGCTGTGGAAATGTTATGAATCATTCCGAAGTTTTCCAAGTTTAATTCTCTGAATATGTTTTAATTGTCTATACAGTTACTATAGGTGGTTTAGGTGTAATACATGACAAGACCCTTACCCTCAGGAAACATCAGACTTTGACTAGAAATCAATATTTATTTTCATTAATTTTTGATTCATTTTAATCAAACATTTATTTATTTATTTTTTAAAGATTTATTTATACAAGCTGGGGTACAGGCCAGAGGCATGGGGCGGCGAGAGGGTTCACCAGAGACAGAGTGGGGAGCAGAACAGGCAGATCAGAAATACACTGCTGAGGGGAGCAGCGGGCGAGGCAGGAGAGGTCTGCCGCACCACGTGGGATTCTCCCCGGCTGGGCGTCGAACTCGCATCTTGCGCTGCTGACAGCTCCACAGCGCAGCGCTCAACCGCCACGCCACCAGGGAGGCCCTTAATCAAACATTTATTTTAATCAGTGTTCTAGGGCATCAGAGAAAATAGTGTAGATTCCAGTAACCTCAGAAAATCCTCCTGGAAGATGGTTGATTACAGTTGGTACTTGAATGACCAGCAAGAGAACTAAGAAGATAATTTGAAGGAAGAGTATGTGTGCAGTGAGAGACCATGTGTTGAAGGCAAGTCTGAGTTCTGTGATGAATCATTTTGGCTAATAGAGAATTCCTATTGGGTGGAAAATATGGTTAACTGAATTGGAGGAAAAAGCTTGGATATAGGTAGAACTTTGAAAACATAACATTATAGACAATGAGAATTGGTTTTAGGAATCTGAAAACTACTTGATGAAAGCAATACTTAGGCTGTCATACTGTGGTATAGTTTTAAGTAGAAAGATATTGAAGGGAAGAACTTGGGAGGCCATTGCAAGGATCCATATATAGTATGACAGGAATATAAACAAGCAAAAAGTTTAAAGTTGAATTGAAAACAGTAATTAATAAGGTAAAAATAGGAGGAGGTTTATAACGGATGGGTGAATGAATAAAGAACTAAGTATAGGTTGAGTGTTCCAGTTAAATGAGAGATTATACATGAGAGTCCAATTACCCTGACTCCCAACACTGGATTTTTTTTTAAGTTAAATAATAAAATCTCCAATATAACATCTTGGTGACTAGAGAAATTCTTTATATTTGAATTCATTGTCATTAATATTACTCCCTTCTCTTTCATTCATCTTTTGTTTTTTTCTCCTCTGAGATATTAAGAAACTTTATCAGATGTGCCATTGAGTCAAAGAGAATGCTGAGAATAATTTTTTTTCTAGTAATTTTCAAACCCTAATACATCATTTCACAGAATGGTTGTATCAGTGATACATAAAGCAC
This sequence comes from Scalopus aquaticus, assembly GCA_004024925.1. Taxonomy (NCBI): domain Eukaryota; kingdom Metazoa; phylum Chordata; class Mammalia; order Eulipotyphla; family Talpidae; genus Scalopus; species Scalopus aquaticus. The sequence continues at coordinate 27,223 of PVIJ01009176.1, read as the reverse complement.
CACCTAGCTTGTAATAGTCCCCCTTAAGGATAGCAAGTATTATTGTGGAGTGAAATTAAATATTTGTGAATCAAATATTTATGTCCATAAAGATAAAACAAAAGGTGGTATATGTTCCCATCAAGATACTCATTGTATTTTCCTATCTCTTCCTTTCATAATCTCCTGCTCTTCTCTCCTAACCCCATTAGACTGGACTCAGGTCCCATTTTCCCACAGAATCCTATAATCTTTCTTTTGTAACAAGTATTATGTGCTGCCGTGTATACTCCAAATTCCATAAGAGCAAGCATTATGTATATCTTTTCCTTCACTGTATTCTCAGTACCTAGCAACATACCTGTACCCAAAGGTATGAACTAAGTTTTTTTGAATGAATAGTAGGCTAAAGGAATTGAGATAAAGTCATACCACTTGCTTCCAAGTGTATTCCAGCTGGTCTTTTATAAGCAGAGTATCTAAGTACTCATAAGGCATGCCTCAACGGTGTCCCCTGCAGTTAGTGGCTTTTTCTCCCCACTGTCCCTATTAGTTGTGGACTCTGGCTCTATATCCAAATTGTTTTATGGTTTATGTATCTGGATCATCTCAGCAAGAAGACTATTATTTACTTGAAAGTTCTGCACAGCTCTCTATAGATGCAGATGATGAATATCAAGCATGGAGAGATCTGGGGAAATTCCTACAACAGGCATCATGATTTCTGCTTAAATCCCCTAAGAATGAAGTTTTCCCTTTTGTTCTACCAAAGAATTTTTGGTCAAAGTCTGTATCTTGAAAGAAAAACCAGAAAACATAATGAACAGAGCGTTTGGGGTATATATTAAAATAGGCCAGTAAAAGAAATATGTTTTAAACTCAGGAACTTTAATAAAACCCAGAAGAGTCTGAAAATTAAACAGTTGCTTATAGATCAGGGATGAAAAAAAAAAAAAAACAACCCTCAAGCCATATCTGGGTCACTACCTATTTTCATAAATACAGTGTTACTGGAACATAACCACATCAATATGTTTACATAGTGTCTCTGGGTGCTTTTGTATTATAACAGCAGAGTTAAGAAGTTGCAATAGAGCAATAGTAACTATATAGCCTGCAAAGCCTAATACACACACACACACACACACACACACACACACACACACACACACAATCTGATCCTTACAAGTTTGTCAATATTTACCATAGACTTTCTTCTGCCTTTTACATATTTTTCTTCCCTGAAATTATGTGGCTAACGCATGTCTTTTGTTACTACAAGAACTACTTGTCCCTCTTACCTTTATAGCTAAGGGACTAAGACTGAAGCAAAGTTGAGGAAGGATGTCATTGGTAAGATGCCTTAATTACCATACTAGTCATGGGCTAATGGGGATATTTAATAAACAAAATTACAAGAAGAAATGGATGAACTGCAATGAAAACTTAGCGTTCTTAGACATTTGCAGTATCAAAAATTATCCACTTAAGATAGTGCCCTCAAGATCTGTCCATGTTGCTTCAAATAGCAAGATTTTTGAATAATGTGTGTGTGTATGTGATTACATAGACAACTAAAACATATTCAGATTCTTTCATAGTCAATAATGCAGCCATAGTGCAGCCATTTATTCATCTATCCGTCCACCCAACTTAGATTATTTCCTTATCTTGGCTATTGTACATAATGCTGCAATGAATATGAGGTTATATATGTCTTTTACAGTGTCTTCATTTTCTTTGATGAAGTGACAATATAAAACAAGACAATAAGTTGTAACTTATTTACTAGAAGTGTTCGAATATCTTCTAGTGTTGATCTCAGAAAATAACAAAAACAAATTTCCAGGAAAGCTAGTAGATGATTTGCAACAAAAATGCAATGTCCAATGTCCAAGAAAGCAGCACAGTGTCCTAAATCAATGACAATTATGTGCCTTTGTGGTAGTTATTTTCTTTACCCAAAAGAATAGAAACGATGTCTTACTTGGTAAAACAAACATTATCCTACATACTCCTGTTGAGATTTGCCACTGATTTTGTGATCCTTGTTTCTGAGAAAGCCTCATGGACATTCTGTTAAACATATGTTTTATTAATCTGTACATTTCAAAATATATTTCTGCAGTTCCTGGAAATGCTGAGTTTTATTCTTCACTTTCAAGAATACATAAAGTATGTCTCCTTGATGCTGGTTCCAGGCACATTTAACCTTTAAAATCAATCCCAGATCATATAGGACAAACAGGTACACAAAGCATCCCACCTGCTTTAGATTGCAGACTGTGTTGTAAAATGTGTCAATGTAATCAAATTTAACAACTAAATAAGGGCCATTTCCCCACATGCTGTGCACGTCTACTTCTGGTTTTATTCTGGGGGAGGGAGTACATTTTTCTACTCAGACAAGTGCACACAAATAGAAAAATATTGGGTAAAGAGAAGCAGTAGGAAACAGAGTTTGAACTTATAGAAGGCCCCAGCTTATGCTTCCACAGAGCCTATGGGTCCAATTTTGTTTAAGCCTGCAGCTGCTGTTTATTCCTGCTGGGGTGTCTTACTCCTAGGCAGTTGCTCTAATTAATAGTTTAAACCTGCAAAATCCAGTCAAGGTGCACTGTAATTGGCAGCCTCTGTCTTATTGGAATTTCTTGAAGTTTTGAGCGAAAGCACTACCATGGTTTTTAATACTATTGTGGGTGGGACTTTTGTTGTTGACTCCTGAGATCCCTTTTCTCCCGAGTTCCTCTTGACTTTTATGTCATGCCTTAACATTTTGACATCTTCATAGTGTGCCTTGCTCTTTTTTTCTCTAATGATTGTACCTTGCTTGGTAATGCTGTCCATCACATAATTTGTGACCTACTCCTTCCCTGTCTTACCTTCTCTGTCAGTGAATGTCTTGCAGAAAAATAAGCAAGCTCCATGCTGCTGTTTAAAAGCAAATTCATGTTCTGTTACCATCCTTATTCATTAGGGCCTCTGTTATGTCTGCATATACTAGATGCACTCCCAAATTGAGCAACTATATTGCCTAGTTATAAAGATCTTGGTAGACAGTGCAAGCAGTTGGCCTGAGGTCCATTTACTTCTTGGTCAGCAGAACCAAGAAACAAAATGTGACCTAACATAATCCTCTTATCAACTAATCCCCTAATAAATAATGGTCTTTCCTAGGATGGAGTGACCAGATCTCCTAAGTATACCCAGCAATATTTTCCTCTTTAAAGATTATCTATAATAAATACAACACAAATATTTGTAATGCATGGCTTGCTAGAAAAAGTCACAAAATAATTTAAATGTTTGCTATTATGAGAAGTGTTCTTAGGAATCCCACTAGGGACACCTTTCTAGAGTAGAGAGTATGTCCAAAGTGGAGAGACTGTTGATACTCCTTTCTTTTATTTGTGTCTTTGATGCCCTGTAACTTTCATTTTATTAATAGAACTTCATACTGAGCCTGATCTTAAAGTTGTTAGATTTTGCAACTTAATCCTGTGTGTTAGCTTAAGATTTTGGTACAGGTATAACACTACCTGGATTTGAATCCCTGTTTTCCCAGTTATTACCTGTTTGAGTTTGGACAAATTGCCTAACCTTAATCCTTGGGTGATTTAGGTCCCTACCCTTAAAATGGTGATTGGGAATAGTTGCTATTTTGAATTCGTTGATATAAACCTAAAAAAGTGGTTGAGTCAGACATAATCATTAAGACTCAGTTTACAAGGTTCTACTTAGTACTAACTAATGAACATGAATCCTTTCACATTTTGTTCTAGACATGGTCTTAAACACTTTAGACTTATTTATCACCTAATAACTGTGAAATAGAGAGCATACACATATGGGAAAATAGGCTGAGATTAGAGTTTCCTATATAATTTCATTCATCCAAATTAATTTCTTGGATCTTGCTATTGAAAATATGATCTGCAGGTTTCTCTAAACCCTGCTAGAGATCTAATGTATCAAAATATGCATTTATGAAGACTTCTTGGTAATATTTCAATGCATATATTTTAAATAGCAGTATAATCACTGCAAATATTTTAAAGAGGAATAAATAATCATCCCATGAATGAAACTAATCAAGTATCGTTAAAAGATTCAATTGATACAAAACCAGTCAGAAAATAAAGAAAAATGAGCAAAGAGTGTGAAACAAATTCGAAATAATTATCAATGCAAGTAATCATACTGAGTAATGAAATACAGAAATCCATCATACTGGATAAAAAAGCAAGCTCTATATATATGTTGCCTATAAGTAACCATTTTAAATATGAAGAAAAAGAGGTTAGTGTAAAAGCATGGAAAATAATAGGCCATACAATCATCAATCAGTAGAAATTTACAGGTTCCTAAAGGTCAAATTCAAAACAAGAAAAATTACCAGATTTTTAAAAGGTATCTGAAATAATAATGAGATTAATTCACTATTAAGACATACCAATTCTAGTTTTTAGGCACCTACTGGAAAATACATAAAGAAAAAACTCACATTACTGAAATTAAAAATACATGTTTATAATGATCATGGAAACATTAATACTACTCTCAGTAAACAAAAAGTTATAAATTCAGTAAGAATATTGAATAATAAGCAGAACTATCAACCTTTTTGGCATTTGTGCAAAACTTCTCCAAATTCGAAGTATATATTCTTTCAATATACATAGGAAAAATTCACAAAAGTAGACCATATTCTGTTCAGTAAATCATGCTTCAACAATCTAAGATTTGAAATTACACAAAATACCTCTTCTGACATAAAAAATAAACTAGTAATTAATAATTGAATATCAGTCACTAACTGATATATATCTGCAACATCTCCAACAATCTAAGTAAACATTATGCTTCTGTGTCACATGTATGTCAAATATATCACAAAGGAAATTGTAAAATAGTTTGTATTAAGTAAAAAGGAAAGTATCATAAAAATTTATGGAACAGAGTTCATCAGTACTCAGATGGAAATTTCTAATATGATCTATTAAAAAAGAAGAAATGGATAATAGTAAAGCACAGGATTTCTATCATAAAAAATTAAAATATTAGCAAAAATTCAACCCAAATTAAGTAGAAGGAAGGAAATAACGAATAGAGCAAAAACCAATATAGTTGAAAAACAATTTCCACTTCATGGAAATTCATGTTTGCTGGACTCATAATCGACTCCAGCAGCCTCAAGGCCGAACCCAGGGCCAGCTTGCTGGTCGACCTCAGCAAACTGCAGCCATTCAGGGCTGGATTGATGGTCGGCAATGGCTGCCTCCTCTGTGAGCCCTGGGGCCGGCCTACTGCTCAACCACTGCACCCTCCAGGATGAGCCTGGGGCTGGCCTACTGGTCGACCCTTGCAAGCTCCAGTGTGAGAACAGGCCCCTGCAGCCTCCAGGCTGAGCCCAGCACAGGCCTACAGGTCAACATTGTGGCCTAGAAGGAGAGCCTTTGCACAGCCTGCTGGTTGACCTCTGCAAACTGCAGGCATTCAGGACTGGACTGATGATTGACCCAGGCAGCCTCAAGGATATACTCCAGGCTGAACTGCTGGTCGACCCCTGCAGCTTCAAAGCTTAAACAGTGACTTGCCTGCTGGTTGACCCCTGCAGCCTCCAGGCTGAGGCTGGGTCCAGCTTCCTCGTGGAGCTCGGCAAACTGCATGCACTCAGGACTAGAATGATGGTTGACCCAGGCAGCCTCCAGTGTAAGCTCAGGCCATGCTGCTGGTCAACCCCAGCCACCTCCAGGCGAAGCCCAGGGTGAGCCAGACTACTGGTTGACCCTTACTGCCTCCACACTGGGTCTGGTGCCAGCCTGCTGGTCAACCTTGGGATCCCACAGGCTGAACCTGGAGCTGGCCTGCTGGTCGACCCATGAAACCTCTGTGGTGAGCCTGGGGTTGTCTTGCTGGTCAACCCTACAGCCACCAGGCTAAGCATGGGGCCGTCTTGCTGGTCAACCCTGCAGCCTCCAAGATGAACCCACGTTGGACCTCTGGTCAACCTCTGCAGCTTCCAGGCTGAGCCTGGGGTTGGCTTGCTGGTCAGCCTCGGCAAACTGCAGTCACTCAAGGCTGGACAGAGGGTTGACCCCTATAGCCTCCACACTGTCTGGGATCCCTGCATCATTCAGGTTGAGCCTGGAGCTGGCCTGCTGTTTGGACAGTTTCCAGGCTGAGACCCAAGCTGTCCTACTGGTAAACACAGGCTGCCCCCAGGCTTAACCTGGGGCTGGCCTGCTGGTCAACCCATGCAGCCTGTAGGGTGAGCCCGGGACCTGCCTGCTGGTTGACCCCAATAGTCTCCAGGCTGACCGTGGGCCCATCTTCATGGCTGACCTCAGCACACTGCAGCTAGTCAGAGCTGGAGTGATGGTCAACCCAGGCAGCCTCCAATGTGAGGTCAGGACCAGCCTGCTGGTTGACCCCTGCTACCTCCAGGCTGAGCCCAAGGCTGGCCTCCTGGTCAGCACCTGCAGCTACCAGGCTGAGCCCAGTGTCACCTTGCTGGTAGATCCTGGCAGCCTCTAGGCTGAGCCTTGAGAGAATTGTGGTTGAGCTCTGCTGCTTCCACACTGAAACAAGGAACGACCTAATTGTTGATTTTGGCAACGTGCAGCCTAATCCTGGTGCTGCAGAGATATTCACCTTCAGTATCCTCGAGGTTGAGCCCGAGGACAAGTTGATCTTTAAGCCTTTCAGCCTTCATGTGAGCCCTGGGAGAGCCTGATGGTCGATCTCTACAAACTGCAGGCACACAGGGCTGGACTGATGGACGACCCAGGCAGCCTCCAGAGTGAGCCCAGGACTGGACTGCTGGTAGACCCTGCAGCTTCAAGCCTGAGCCAGGGGCCAGCCTGCTGGTAAACCCCGGTAGCCTCCAGGTTAACCCGAGGCCCCCTTGCTGGTTGACCTTGGCAAACTGTAGTTACTGAGGGCTAGACTGATAGCACTGGTCAACTAATTTTTACAAAAGTCATGTTACTGAAATAAAATTAATCATTTCCTATCAATTTGTATGTGCTCAACACGAATATGACAGTCAAATTCTAATTTTGGCTCTAGTCTTTTTTTTTTTTTTTTGTAATCTGCAATAAATTGATGTTTACATCACAAAATGCATGCCAGTAGTAATAGGCCTATGGTTATTACCGGTAAAAAAATCAAGTCATAGACTACTTCTTAGATTTCTTCACTTGTCTCTTGTACAGCTGTTCAGGAGCATCTCTGAGGAGTGTCCAACAGTAGTCAGCCAGCACTGTAGTGGACCATTTTCCCTGGTATCTTTGTTCCATTGTTGTGATATTTTGATGAAAATGTTCGCCATGTTCATCATTAACCATACCACAGTTTTCAGGGAAGAAATCCAGATTCCCATCTGGGAATGAAGGAAGTGGATCTTTAGAAACATATTGCAGTCAAGTTTCTGATACTGCATCAGCATGTCTTCTATTAGTTCCTTATAGTTTTCTGTCCTAACATTCCCAAGAAAGTTTGTAGACACAGGCAAAAAGATTTCATGCTTGTTTCACATCACCCTGCAGCAAATTGTTGAACCAGTCATCTTTGAAGAGCTCTCGAATCTAAGCAGCCACAAAAACTCCGTCTTTAATCTTTGCTTTGCTGAGTTGAGGAAATTTTTCATGTAGGTATCGGAAAGCTGACAAGGTCCAGTCCATGGCTTTCAGGAAATTCTTCCTCAAACCTAGTTTGATGTGAAGGGGTGGTAGCAGAATTTTGTGAGCCTCAGCCAGAGCTGGGTGCTGGACATTCTTCTCTCCAACTGCTACATTTTGTCTGCGAGTCCATTCCTTCCGCAGTAGTGCAATTCACTTGCTTGGCTATCCCACTCACATCAAAAAACAAAAAACATTTGAAAAGGATCATGAGCAAAAATGTGAAAGGTAAAATTAAAAAAGAAAAGCTGTTAGGTGACAACATAAAAAATATTTTCATGATCTTGACTAGACAAGGCAAAGAGTATTCATACAGAACTGACTTTTAGAAAATTATTTATAAATTCAACTTAATAAATTGAATGGGTACGTCACAAATGCCTCCAAAGCATGAGAAACTCAATATTACTACACATCAAGGGTATGACAATAAACACACACACACACACACACACACACACACACACACACACAAAATATACTGCAATGCATCCATTTGAATGGCTGAAATGAAAAAACTAACTGTACCAAATATTGAGCAAAGAATGCAAACCAAGTAAAACTCATAAATGTTGATATAAGACTGCAAATTGGAATATCAATTTGGGAAAACTGGTGATATCCACTGAAGTTGACACTATTAGACTGTAACTCAGAATTTCCATTCTGGGTATATGTTCAGTGGAAAATATGGCCAAAAAAAAAAAGATATGTAATGTTCATAACAGCACTATTTGTGGTAACAAAAAATTGTAAAACAACCCAGATATCCATCACCAGAGTATTAAAAATGGTGCCAAAGGAAAAGGAAACAATTGCTACAAACACTAGCATACATAAATATCACAGACATAATTTTAATCATAAAAATGTGAGAGAAAATATATTTTGCATGATTCTATTTTTACAAAGCTTAAACTCAGACAAAAGTAATTTATGTTGAGAGAGATCTGAGTAATGATCATGGTTGAGGTGATTATCGGTTGCAAAGTATTCTCCCACCAAAAAGGTATTGGAACATTCTGGGAATAGAAATAATATAAATCCTGATACAGGAAGATGTTATATCACTGTGTCCTATGTAAATATTGTAGTTATATCATTATTAGAAGTTGAGCTATTTACCTAGAACTTGGACACTTTAATATATGTAAGTTATGGCATAAAAGAAAAGTGGAAATAGTTCCTTACCTATAGTTGACATTTTGAATTATTATATACATTTTAAATTATATCTTCACATGATATTCATTACAAAAAGTTGTTGGGTGTGCATTTAGTTTAAAGGTCAATTTAGAAAGAATTAGCATCTGTACAACATTAAAACTTCTAATTGCAAAGTAAGGCAAGTATTTCATTTAACTAAAATCTATTTCATTTTTCACAATGATGTCATACTTTTTATACAAGATATTTTCAAAGACTATGTTTGATTTTATTTCATAATTGTTCTTTTTGATGCTATTGTAAAAAAGATTTTATATTTGCCCCTGAGGTCTCTTTCTTATTTATCTCATAATGCATTGAACCATGACAGTTTTTTTTATAAATAATAAAGTTTTCAATTCATCTTTATAAAATTCAAAGCATGGGTAATAATACAAGTCATCTCATACCTGAATTTTCAGTCTTTCTAACAATAAATTCTAGTATGTTGCTACATAGTATAACATAACTTGTAAGACTCAAATCTTTTTATTTTCTTAATATAATAAGCATTTATAACCATAGCAAACATTTATTATGTAATTGCAAATTGCTAAGCACTGTGCCAAGCAATCTACATATGTAATTGTGATTCACCTTTGTATAATTCCATAATTATACTCTTTTTATTGATAAGGAAACAAAGATATAGATGTTAATATCCCTGATACCACACAACCAGTTAGAGACAGATCCAGGCCTTTTCTACTTCAGCGAGAATGAGTTTAAATATAATTTAATTTCCCCTTAATTAATTATAGGATCCAATGTGATTCTTAATTAAAACATGCCCATGCTGCCTAATTACATGCTATATTATAGCAAATATTATTTATAACCCCTTCTTTTCTCTGAGATTTCATTGTTTTAATCAATTATTGATTAATCTCAAATATTGACTCAGAGCATGTTTCATCATACTGAAAAATAATTTACTTCATTATAAATGGGCTAACCCAAATATTTCTGTTATTTGCTAAAAGTATTACAGACTGTATTATCTGTTTAATGTGAATACAAAAAAATATAACTCTAAATTTGCTTTAAAGCATACATTGCTTAGTGAGAAACATACTGCTTTCTTATCAGTGGACAATAAATTTAGCCTCAGTATTTTTTTTAACTTGAAAAAATATTCTCTACGCTAGGTTAAAATTTATATGGGGTTGAATTAAAAGAAAGAGAGATTTTTTAAAAATCCTTTTTACAATTGGACCAGAAAGAATGAAATACCTATGAGTATACTTAACAAAATAGGTGAAGGACCTATACATTAAAAACTAAAACATTGTTAAAGGAAATAAAGGAAGAAACTAAGAAATGGAAATATAACTCATGCTCAGAGATTAGAAGAAAAAACATGGTTAAAATGGCAGTATTACATAAGGCAATCTACAGGTTCAGTGTAATACCTGTCAAAATCCCAATGACTTTTTTCAAGGAAATAGGACAATTACAATATTTATATGGAACTACAAAAAACTATCAGTAGTCAAAACAATCCTGAGAGAAAATAAGGAGATATTATACTCCCTGACTTCAAACTATATTACATAACAACAGTAATCAAAACAAGGTGGTATTGGAATAAAAACAGAAACACAGACCAAGTGATAGAATAGAGTCCAGAAATAAACCCACCCAAATATGGACATATTAATCTTTGAGGAAGGAGTCATGATCACACAATGGAGAAAGGAACACCTCTTTAACAAATGTTGTTGGAAACATGGACAGCAACCCACAAAAAATTGAAACTAGTTTTATAATTAAACCCATACACAAAAATTAATTGAAAACCTGGGTGTAACACCCGAAACCATAGAATACCTAAAGGAAATCATAGGGAATACACTACTGGACATCAACCACAAAGATGTGTTTGGGGATGCATCCTTAACAGCAAAGGAAATAAGAGCAAAAATAAACAACTTGGACTACCGCAAGCTAAAAAGGTTTTGTACTTCAAAAGAAATCATCACCAAAAAAAAAAAAAAAAAAAAAACACCTACAGACTGGGAAAAGATATTTGCCTATCATATGTCTGACAAAGGGTTACATTTGAAAATATATAAAATACTTACTCTTACCACAAAAAAACACAATTAAAAAAAATGGGTCAAATGCCTAAATTGAAACTTCCAAAGAAGATATTCAGATGGCATATTGCTCACCGTCATTTATTATAAGGGAGATGCAGATCAAAACCACATTGAGATATCACCTCACCCCAGTGAAAATGGCATATATTAAAGAGTGGAAGCCACAAATGTTGGAGAAGATACGGGAAAAAAGGAACACTCATACCCTGTTGGTGGAAATGCAATTTGGTACTGCTTTTATGGGAAAAAGTATGAAGATACTTCTAAAAAATGGAAATTCCGTGATTCAGAAATACCACTTCTAGCTATTTTCCCAAAGAATATGCAAACACAAACATGGAAAGATACATGAATTTCTATGTTTATGTCATCACTATCCACAATTGCCAAGCAATGGAACTAGCAGCAGATGTTTGGATAAAGAAATTGGAATACTACTCAGCTATTAAAAAAGATGAAATAGTGCCTTTTGTGACAAAATGGTTAGATCTTGAAGTGACTCTACGCAGTAAAATAAGTCAGAAAGTGAAAAACAGATACCCTGTGGTTTCACTTATTTAAATAAACAAAAAAAAAAATACACTGGCAAAGCACAGCAAAAACAATTTTTAGAATTTGGAAAAATTGTACTGGTTACCAGAAGAAACAATGGGTGGGATGAGGGATAAGAGTAGGAAGATGATAGGACATTGACAGAAGAGGATTTATAGAGCATGAGCGAAGCATGTGCATGTGTGGAGGTATAAAACTATAATTCCAAAATAAATAGATATGTGAATTACTGACAAATTAATTTTGAAAATTTAAGTTTGAAAGTATAAAATGACTACCAGAAGTATAACAGAATAGATGAACACTAATTGCTGCATTTGTAAACATAGCAATTGTTTGACTTTGTTGGACAGAAATTTAAAAGTTAATAAAATTATCCTCAGTCAAATGCTGTTAACAGAAAAGAATAATGTTTTTCATAACAGATAAAACATTGTTAAGTGCCTTAATATAAAGAAGTCAGTGAGCCAACAGAGTTTTACTAACACACAAACCATGTAACCAAAATGAAGTTCATGATTCTGCACAGTGAGGAAAATTGAATTATTTAGATAAGACCCCATCAATTTGTCGAGAATGGTGGAAATCACTTCAGTTTGGAGTGAAAGATTTTACAGTAGTAAAACTAATTTAATGGGTCAGTTCACTCTGCCAGTCATACTGTTTAAATTTACTATTGAAATATGTAGGGAATTATCATCCATTCAGTTGATTTGCAGCCTCCGTCTGGTGTACTTACAGAACTTTCATTTCTCACAAAGAGGAAATTGCAACAACCCAGTAAATCTGGACAACAAAAGCAATTGAACTTTTTAAGAAATAGAAAGCATACACATACAAAAACACACATACTCACTACAAGACAGACTAATGGGTTTTGAGCTTTTTCATTTTGGAACTTCACAATTTAACATTTCAAGCATATTAAAAATAGAGATTATTTTATTTAACACATGGGGTATGCTGTATTTAAAACAATGACAGTGTGTAAGAAAGTATCTTATGAGTGTGATAAAAATATATCCACATTATGAAATTGAATGCATCTCATCCCTATTTGGGTTCTACATAAAGTAAATTAATTGAATTAATTCCTACGATCTTGCCTGGGAAATTACTGGTTTTCTGTATCTTTTATTAGTACTTTAATTAATTAATTTTTACTAAGGTGACATGGTTTAGAATACTGTATGTGTTTTAAGGAATACAGGTTTCCACCTTTTCAAATGCACATTACCACATACCCCACCACCACCTCCAATAACCCTACACTGTAATCCACTGGACACCATCAACCCTTTGTACTCACCTACCCCTCCCTCTTTGATAACCTCATTTCTGCAGTCATAATCAGAGGGTATGTTTTCTCTTGGTTTTGTCTGTTTCTTTGCTTTGTTTCTTTTTGTCTTACATATGCCTGAAACCATCCTGTATTTGTGTTTCTCCTTCTGGTTTATTTCTGATAGCATAGTCCCTACAAGTTCCATCTATGTTGTTGCAAATGGCAAATTTTTAATCCACCATTTTGAATTAATTTTTGTGTATGGTGTGAGGTAGTGATCTAGTTTCATTCTTTTGTATGTCATCATCCAGGTTTTCTTAACATCACTTACTGAAGACACTTATTCCTTCTCACTGCATACTCTTGGATGCTTTGACCTGAATGAACTATCAATACCAGTGTGGATTTATTTCTGGGTTCTCAGTTCTGTTCCATTGATCTGTACATCTGTTTTTACTTAATACCATACTATTTTTATTACTGTATCTTTGTAGTATAGTTAGAAGTCAAGGAGGACTGTATCTCAATTCATCTTTTTTTCTCAGATCTGAACAGGATAGCTTTAATCTTTGGGTAAAAAGCTGATCAAATAATTGTAAAAAATGAATTTAAGTTCCACTTAACTCAAACGATTTTTAAAAAGGATGAAAAATTAAAATTGATGGCCCATTGAGTGATTTTTGATTTTCTGAAACTGTACAATTTTGCCCAAATAGAATGTGAACACAGAGATGTTTAGTATCTTCCTTAAGCAGAGAAAAAAAAAGATTTTTAATAATTAGTTTGTTCAGCTTTGATGTTTATATCAGTTTATTGGTGTCCTTGGTCTCAAGTGAAACTCATCATTGTCTGCTAATTAATACTGCTGTCTTTGGGAGTCTAGGAAAGGGCAAAGCCACCATTGCTAGAAAAAACAAGTTTCTTTAGCAAAGCTTTTGAGTACTGTCCTTCTGTCTCAAGGAATGGCTGGATCAATACATTTGTTCAGATAATCTAGACATTTTAGTGGACAGTACTATAGCATATTTTGACCTTTAATGGTTTCCCATTGGAGATGGGGGATGACTGACTACGCTTAGTTTTCTGAAACCCCCTTTAGATTCTGACCTGAATTAATGGAATGAGACTTTTCAATGCTTATGTAATTTTGCAACTATTTTTGTAAGATTACTGTAAAAATCTACCTCCAGCTCTTATCCATCAACTTTATTTTGAAGGGAACTCGCAGTCTCATTAATGAGATCTACAACGTGAACTCATGAATTTCTCCATGAAGTTGAGTTAAAAATGAAATAATTGGGCTCTTGATTCTGTACTAGTAACTGTTAACTTCGTCTGTATACCCCAAGTACAAAAGTAGGACTTCTTGTCAAAATTTTTTACATAACATATTGTTTAGAATACATTTGAGGAAATATTATATGATCATCTCAGTATTTTATCTGAATGTTGTTTTATAAAGTGAATCAATCATTCTCTTTGCAAAAATTCAAAGTCATGTAGATCTTCTTTTTCTCTTTTCTATTTTTTTAAACTTGGTTTCCCTGCAAGAAGCAAAGATGGTTCTAGAAAAGGAAGCTCTGCCCCATTATTTTATCGAAGTTAGGTTGCAAATATCTATGTGAAGTTTATAAAGTAGCATTGTATATCTTCCAGCTTAATGTGTTTCTTTAAGAATGGATGAAGTGTGCATACACAGTTTGTATTTAATAGGCATGCAAAGTACATTGAAGATACTAAAAGGGTGAGAATAAACTGACACCTCTAGTTTCAGTACTTGCACTGAAAAGTTTAGTAATAACAAAAATGTTCTATTAAGCACTTTGGTTTTGATAGCCTAATTATTCTGGGAGTTATACTGATCAAAAGTATTTTGACAGCTGAAACTGAACAACAGAATAATGTCCAGGTTCTTACATGCTGTGAAATAATGTACTGGTGTAGTAAATGGGAAGCAAGACAAAGGAGCCCTAAGGAGAGCACATAAAATATAGTATTACCAGAATGTTAACACCTCTGCAGATAGCCAGTAGCATATGAGCAATATTAAAACAGTTTGGAGCTACAAACTATAGAACATTAATTCATTTCCTACTAATATTTTCCCAAGAGACAGCTCCAGGGTCTGATGGGGATTTATTTTTAAGTAATGGTATTTCCTACTAACTGACCTTCCTTGTACCCAATTACGTGAGGAAGGAGAATGCTTGGGAAAGAATATTTTTGAGGAAATGGACATCTTTGCAGACTGTTTCTGAAGACAATCTTCAAACTGGCACTGCAATTTTAAAATGGTCTTTGAGTTAGTACAGTTGTAAGATATGTTGTGAAATATATGTATTTCTGAAATGCGTGATTGAAAGTTTCTGAGTTCACGCTGTCACTTGATTAATTCTGCAACTACATTGTGTGCAGAAGTCAGTAGTACAAATAAAACCTCTGGAAAGTAAGTAGTATAAATAAAATTACTGTCCTACAAAGTGCAAGAGCAATTTCTGTCACCCAAATGTTTTAAAAGCATACTAAATTTATGAAGTCAATGCATTTATTTTGATAGGAAAGAATATCCTTATGGGGGCCTAAAGAGAAGTAGTTTATCATTGTGTGCAAATAGAAATATGGATAATCTATAATCTGACTTGCTGTATAGACTGTTTCAAATATCTTGAAGTTTTTAACTCTTTCCATCCCAGTTTCTAATTGCAACCTCCTTTGTTCCTGACATAAATATTAGGCTCTGAAAATACAGTTGGATGAGTTCTAAAAAATGTATGACAATGGAATTTCTTATTATCCATGCTTTAGCTTCCACTTAATTTTCATGTTGCCGTTTTAGGCATAATAAAACTGAATTTAGCATGATAAATGATAATATTTTACAAAGCATTACCTGAATATCAGTATTTGTAAATCTTTAATCCAAGTCCTCATCATAATATTAGTGAGAATTTAAGTTAAAACTTAAAGACTTACCTACTGACATGTAGCATTGTTAATTGTCTTGTACAAATACATTATAGATAAATGAACATAACATAAATTAACATTAACATATGGAATGATACTTTGATTTTGTAATATATTAAAAAGATCTTAAAAATAAGACTTCGGGAACTTCTGTATTATTAAATTACCATTACTCAGAATTTTTTATTTTAATCCTGATTGTAGACATTTTTCTTTAAATTATTCATGTAGTGATAACTAAACAAGCAAAACTTACAGAACAGCAGCATGAATGTTTAGTATATGACAGAGACTGCATTATAATAAATATTTTAGCTTAGCTTATATATAAATAGTATTAATTGCACGGAATTATTATCTATTTTCTACATCAGAACCAAATTGACTTCAAGTGTGTGAAATTTAGAATTTAGAATTGCATCCTGTGTGTTGCATGTTCTTGAAAGAAATGAAATTCTTTCTATAATAATTTGGATTATCTTTATTAGTAATAGTAATTATTGGTAATTTCTTCATTGTATGTAAAGATCCAATAGAATACTGGAATTAATATGCTTGCTTTATGTAATTCACATTCTATAATAGTAGCACATATATAATAATATGTCCATAGAAATAATGTGTAGACTAAATAAAAGAAATGCTCTAAATTTTCACAAGATGTAGGAAACTAGAACTCTTTTGGTAATAAATAAACTAAAAAAAAGCAGTTGTATTTTTATGACCTTTTGCATGTTTCTGTTACACTTTCACCTCAAGTGTAACTTGATAAAATACAGGCAGAATTGAATATATTTATTTAATATCCCTTTGGAATTTTATACAATAAAATGTACTCACCAATTTTAATTATGATATTTGTACCTTGACTTTTAATGTGAATTTTTTTAAACTGCAAAGAATAAATAACTTTGTCTTATGATGTATTTTTCTATTTTATAGCTTTTTTATTACTAATTTGCAATGTCTATGTGATGAGAAACTTTAGTAGTTCCTTTCCTTGCTATGAATTAGACTTGCCTAGAGAAAAATTAAATATACCAGTATCTGATCTCCAAAGATTCTGACTAAACTGATATGAGAGATGAACCAGATATGGCTATTTAAAATAACTAAGATTGATGCTAATATGCATGCAGAATTAAAAAATTTGGGGGGCCAGGGATAAGTTGAATGTCCCCATCCTACACTCAAAAAAGTATTCATTTCTCAAAATCCTCACCACAAAACAAACCAATAAAAATTAAGAGACAACATTATAAGCCCCATGATTTAGTCCTTTGCCTTTGAACAATTTGTTATAGTTTGTGGGGATTATTTACTCAAACCTCCCTCTTTGCTGGAATTCCATTTGCTGCTGGCCCTACTTTAACTAAACATTAGTTTTGGCATTATGTGTGTTAGGTCCAAAGTAAGAATTAAGCTTGTTGGAGTATAAGAGAGATAATCTACCACTGTGGAGTTGCCCACATTGGATATCGTACTCCTTATTTTTATAATCAAAATCAGGTCCACCTGGTGATTTTACATTTAAATGAGGTGTAAAATTTTAAATAAATGATTTTTAAAAAGCAATCAATACGAAAGTAATGTATTTGGCCTAACATATAATAAATCAAGACAAATATATAAACATGACTTCTATACCATGGCTTTCAACTTTGTGATCACTGTGGATATGGCAAATGAATGAATGACACTTCTTAATTATATCTTTTTATTACTACTACTATTATAAAAATATGAATTTATATATATTGAGTGCTTTTTATATACCAGGTTCTTTTCTTATTCCATGGAACGATTATTTTAATTTATGCAATAATCATTTATACAATTGTATGCCAGTATACAGCAATAAACAATACAATATACACCAGGTACTATTATCATACCCGTTGCTTAGATGAAGTTATAAACACAGAAGTGGAATAGCATGTGTAAGTCCACACAGTTCATGAGATGGGCCTGGAAGTTGAAATTAAGTCATATGGATTAGGGTGACACCTTTAGTTGATACACTATTGTACTTTTGTGCTTAAGCTCTGTTTGCACTTTGTGATAGCACTAATAAGACAATGTTATAAACAAGGAAAATGAGAATCTGAGAACTTCTTGATTTAGATATCACATATAAGTGATTGTAAGTCAGTCAACTAGTAACAAATCTGATATTTCTGCCAATGTATGAAAGATTCTAAATTTCACCAAACTCTACAATACTATGGTATAAATTCCTTTATAAATGTTCATTAAAGATAGGCTACAGATATTTTCTAAACATAAAAATTTATTGATGATGAAGTCAATTTCTTATACATTTCTCTGTTATTTGATGTTACATTGATTTCAGATAGACCTTGAAAAATACACTTGGCAATGCTAAAAATATCAACTCAAACAGATAAGGAAAACACGTGGACAAATACAGACTTTTCATTAAAGGCAAGGAAAACATATGATTGTATAAATATGCCTACATTTATATTATGACAGTCTACCACAAAGAAATCAAGAGTATATGATGGAGAAAAGGCAGTCTCTTCAATGAAAGGTGTTGGGACAGTACATGCAAAAAGATGAAATTATACTACTATCTCATGTGATACACAAAGATTAATTTAGAATGGATTTAAGCCAAAACCATAAAATAACATGGAAGACAACATAGGCAAGGCACTTTTCAGTGTTATTTTTGTGATGAAAATCACATCACGTATCTATACTCTTTTTAAAAAGGTTAAATGTACAGAATATTATTAATTACTATATACGTGATATTATATAGCAAATCTCTACAATTTTTGTGACTTGCATAGCTGAAACTGTATATATGGAATAGCAACTCCTTGTTTCCTCCTCCTCCCAGCCCTTGGATCACACATTCTACTACTTCTACCAGTTTAGTTTAGATATCACATGTAAGTGCAAACATGCAGTGTGTTTAGTGAAATTATTTGGACTTATTGATTTGTATCTAACTGATGAAGTTTATAACTGAATGAAAGAAATGAATACCCTGATTAGACGATCCTATCAGAGCAATCCCTAGCACTCCCCATACACCTGTATTTTCTCTTTCTGTTTAGCATTTAAATAAAAATACAGCCCTCAGGAATATTTTTATGTTATTGAAAGTCAGTAGTTTGAGGTTTAGCTCTTAATTAGTAAGTAACTGATTGTATGAACTTGGGAAAACTCAATTGACTTTTCTGAATATGGATTTTCCCATTGGTTAAAAGTGGAGATTCCACTTGGTGGTCTCCAAGTCCCTTCCAGTTGTGTCTAATGCAAACTTCTTTTCTTTTGGCAAAACTCAATTGCATTATAAATCTTAAAATTGGATTTTACCTGACAGAGAGTCTATGAAATTGGCTGTTGAAAACGCAAGTGCCCAGTTGTAGCATTAATAATTAGTTGCTTCACTGAAAATGCATTACTTTTATATAACCCCTCCCCCTCTTATCTTGAGGTGACTGCATTTCTCAGGGCAAGCCGCCTTTTCAATTTAATGAGTCGTTAAAACCTACGCAAATATAAGGTTTTTTTTTTTATTGTAATTACATGCTTTATTTGGCTTTAAGTACAGCTACAGAACTGCTGTAAAGACTTATTCTGAGCTGAATGCAGGTGGGCTGCAAGATGAAATGCACCTTTACGGTACAAATAGAGTTGCACAATATGTGAATGTAATTATGAATTGAAGTTCTGAATTCATTTATCTCGTTTTGAGTAGAAAATAATAGTTCGCCAAAAGATGTTACTTTAATGAGCTAAGCAAGCAGTTGGTTGAATAACATCACACACTTCTAATTTTATATGAACAGGCCTGTTTTAAGGCTATATTCAGGAACATACTAAACTTTTCTTTTTTTAAATCCATAGGATGTTATTCTTTTTAAGCTGTCACCTCAAGGCTGAAATCTTGTTTGGAACATGAAAAATAGGTGACCATTCCTGCAGGTCTAGTGCTCACCTCAGCAGCTTTCTTAACAACCTGGTGGCAGAATCAAATTATCAGAGGTCATGAAGAGGCTGCTCCTGGCAATGTGTATACACTAGAGGCCTATCATTGGTGCACTTGTAATTTTTATCAGCATTACACATACAGCCAGTAGTACCAAGAGAATTCAAGATTAACCAGCCCACTCACACCCTAGCCTGTAGATTGCTTCCAGTTCTGGAGATGCTGGATTCTCACTAAAAACTGACCTGTTTAAAAAAAGTCAATTTTCGTAATTTATGTAACTTTGAAAGCATTGTGGCAGCTATTTTCCACTTTACGTGAAGTATCTTTGTATTTTAAGATTATTTTTTTCTGATGGATTACACACATGCACACTCAGTATATATATTTACTTTCTGTAACATATTCTTCATTGTAATTCAAAATATTTATTTCTTAAGCTGCATAATTTGTGTGTATAGTAAGTCAAATACTATATTTTTATTGAATTCTACATCAATATTTTATGACAACCAGATTTTTACATGAAAAGTCCCTGTGGGTTTGAATTACATTTTCACCCATTGCCCTATGTAAGCTCATCCCTGAACATCTTTATTTTTATATATATAGATATATTTAGCTATATATATCTTTATATGTATATAAAGATAGATGGACTATAGTAGTCCTAATGGACTACATACACACACACACACACACACACACACACACACACACACACACAAGAACTAATTGGAATATAGTCAGTTTTTGCTTTTAAAAGTACAGCAGAGGTAGATTTATTTATATGGCTGAATCCTGAGTATGAAAACAGAGTAGAACACTTATATTTAAATATATATTTATCATTCAGTGGATACGAGCAAATGTTTTTTAGCTAAGTCCACCTTTTAAATGTCCTAATAGACTATTTTAAGGTATTTTTAGGTTTACAGCAAAATTGAGCAGAAAGCACAGAGAGTTCCAATATACCACCTACCCATCCCCACTGTCAACATCCCCTGCCATAATGGGACATTTATTACATAAATACATCATTTTCATCTATAGCCTATAGTTTATATCAGGGTTCACTTTTGGCATTGTACCCTCTATTGGCTTTCACAAATGTAGAACATTTGTGTTCTACATGTGTTCTACATGTGCCCATGCTGAACAACACATGCCACTGTTATAGCACCATACAGAATAGTTTCATTGTCCTAAAAATCCTCTGTGGATGGAACTCAAGGCAATTGTACTAAGCAAAATAAGCCAGAAGGAGAAAGACATACTGGATGGTTTCACTCGTCTGTGAAATATAAACAAAACAATAATTCAGACAAAACCAAACCAAAATCTGACTGTAAAATTGAGGCTGCCAGAGCTGGTGGGAGAGAGTGGAGAGCAAAGTGGGAGAGAGTGGGAGAGAGTGGAAAGCAAAGTGGGAGAGAGTGGGAGAGAGTGGAGATAAAAGTGAAGGGGTCCTAATGGACTCTAGTAGAGGACTATGGGAACCTTTGTAGTGGGTGTGGTGTGGTGACATACATCTGAAAGGTGTGATCCTCTTTCTCTTAATCATATAGAGTATTGTAAATTAATGTAACCTCAATAAATTGGAAATAAATAATAAAAAAGAAATACTTCATAGTGCTTTTCAAAATAAATAAACAAATTCATTTGAAAAAGAAATATTATTTTCATGGCATAATATTTTTATGATTCACTGAAAGAGAGATAAAAGAGGCATAAATTAAAAATATGTTCCTGTAATACACAAGACTCAGGTAATATATATGAGTTAGAGCCCAGAGATAATTGTCATTTTACTTCAGTATTTAACTCACTGTGTATGTATCTTTCATTCTTCTTGTAACTACTCTAGAACACTACGGTGATTAGTGCATTTCCCAAGACATTGAAGTCTATTAAAATTTGAAAT
This sequence comes from Scalopus aquaticus, assembly GCA_004024925.1. Taxonomy (NCBI): domain Eukaryota; kingdom Metazoa; phylum Chordata; class Mammalia; order Eulipotyphla; family Talpidae; genus Scalopus; species Scalopus aquaticus. The sequence continues at coordinate 5,562 of PVIJ01009176.1, read as the reverse complement.
GACTTTGGCAATTCACCTTGTACAAAAAAAAGTACACTTTATGTCTTTTGTGTAGAGCTATTTAACATGCTTGCTCAATATTAATACCAACAATTGTGCATTTTTAAAAGATTTATTTATTTATGCATACAAGCTGGGATATAGGCCAGAGGTGTGAAGGGGTGAGAGGATTCACCAGAGACAGAGTGGGGAGCAGGACAGGCAGAGTGACTGAAATACACTGCTGAGGGAAGCAGCAGGCGAAACAAGAGAGTTCTTCTTCACCATGTGGGAAGCTCCCTGGCTGCGATTCGAACTTGTGCCACAGTGGCTCTGGATAGCTTCATCGTGCTGCTACTTAACCCCTTGTGCCACCAGGGAGGCCCCAGTTGTGAATTTTGAGTCATGTGGAGCTTGATCTGAACAGGAAAGCCAAGATTAATAAAATACAAAGAATTTGATACTCTTTTAATACAGTTTATAACACCCTGGATTCTGTGAAATACATTTACTGTCATGTTAGAAGATATCAGAGCAAGAAAAATAATATTAATGTAAAATGCTAAAAAAGTAGATGTATAAAAAGAACCATAGCTCTCAATGAGCTAGTGATGCATTTTCATTAACAATATAATTAATAACTGTCCTTTAATGTTCCTGTTCCACTGTCTCTAAACTGAAAAGCATATTAGATAAAAATAACATTCTCCAAGTATTAGCAGAATTAGTTTAGTAATGATCACTAATTATCTATAATAGAACTCTGTGAACTCAATTTATGTTCAGAAATAGCTATGCAAATACTTGAATCATATAAATTAGCACTCATATGGTCTGTAAACTCTTATTAATTCATAACTTGGGGAGATATTTTGTAAAGACCATTGAGGACTTATTAAAATATAAATATCATTAATGTTTAGTAATTAGATAACTTAAAGGTTCAAATGTGCTGCAATAAGACTAATTTGACAAGATTACTAAGAAACAGTCATTTAATTGTGATTCATAGAGAGGGAAAGGAGTTGGCTAATATAGCAATCTGAACCTGAAAATTATTTGTATACATTTGTTAAGAACATAGTATTATAAAACACAGATAGTCTGTCATTCAAAGGTAGATTTCATTTTAATCCATTTCCAGTAACTGTAATGTCCATGCTATCAACTGTTTAGCAAATTAGTGATTGTCTTGTGACATGTAGTTTGTACTATGAGCATTGGCATTTATCATAGTGTGATGTAGTGATGTGTATCTTATGATAATCACATTTAATATCTCACATCATTCATAATTTTTAAATGATTCCCCCTATACATAATCAAAAAGAGAGATTTATTAAATTAACTAACTTGTTTTAAGTGAGGTAATATTGGGATACCTCCATCAGGTATTACCAACATAGTTTACCTACCACCCACTCACCCATATTCCACCACTATAAGCCATTGTGCTTCCTTCCCTCTTTGTTCTTAGCCCTCTCACCCCCTCTCCATCTTGATACTACCATACTCACAAAGCTTTTAATACAGATTTGTGAATTTTTCACACATCAAGTAACTATACAATACTAGCTGGTCTCTTAAAATTCACAATTCACTTCTAACTTTTATCAGTCTAGAGTTAGCATCAAACCCCACAGGTTAAGTACTCAGTCCCTAGACCCTCACTTCAGGCATCGTAAGTTCCAGGGTGTCACCTAAACTTTTGTCTGATCAGGGATTAGTAAGGATTCCCATGACTCCTATCTTGGATTTAGTAATTTGCTCAAATGGCCCCCAGAACTCTAGGAATTCTGTAATAAGTGCACGTGTCTCTGTGTGATTGTGTGGTGTACCTGTGTGTATGTTAGTATTTTCCATATAAATAAAATGCCCTCTGTAAACGAAGAAACTTTTCTTTTTACTTTCCAGTATCAGTGTCTCCTTTCTTTTACTTGCTAAACAATACTGTTTAGATCCTTCATTACAATGTTAAATACAACTGTTGAAAATGTACATTGTTGGCATTCTCGCAATCTTAGTAAAGAAAGTATCCTCTTTCACCATTAAACATGATATTAACTGTTTTTCTCACTTGCCCTTTACCACATTAGCATTTTGAGATTACCTATTTTTCAGTCATGAATGTGTTTTAGATTTCATCAAATGCTGTATTTGCATTTATTGAGAGGAACTTTGAATTTTTTTAATTTATAAAGTTACATTAATTGGTTATGGAATTTTATACAAATCTTTCACATTTAGCATCAATTTTAGGTGCTGAAATGTTTTTTTTTAATTTTTTTTTAATTGTAGTGACATGTTGCTGGTTGCTGGAATCGGTTTTTTAGAGGATTTTTCTATCTATATTTTTGTGCAATATTGGTCCGTTGTTTTCGTCCTTTGGGACATCTTTGACTAATTTTGGATTCGGAGTAGTTCTGGATTCACAAAATAAGTTTGAAATATACTCCCTCTTCCTCTATTTTCTGAACAATTTTATAAAAAAACTAGTATTTTTTTCTTTCTGTATTTGGTTTGGCTTAATTTTCTTTGTAAAATGAATTTTGATTATTAATTTAGTTATCTTATTTGTAGATTAACTTTCATCTCTTATTTTTTACTTCTTTAAAGAAAAATGAAAAATAATACAAAGTAATAAAATATAAACCTATTTTTTATGATTTGTCCAAAAGTTATAAAGTTATGTTGATACTAATTCAATAGTAACATTTAGCAAATAATTTCCTGGTGTTTTTCAAAAATATTCAATTCCGTATTCATGAATTCAACAGTTTACTGTTCTGTAATACTTAAATGCATTGTATAATTATAGCAAGAGGTGCTGTTCAGATAAAAGTTTTTAATGACAAGCACAAATGAATTTTAAGACTCGTATGAACATGATTATCCAGAATTTTTTCTGTGTTCTGTAAATATCAATGAGTATATTTTTGGAGTAAGAGAATATCATGGCCAACTAGACATTTAAGCAGTGACTAATTTAGAGGATTTATATCCTATTTATTTGTTATACTCTCAGAATTATTTTAAAAATGGAAATGAATTTACTTTCACATTTTATACTAGAAATTATTTCCATTCTGTGGAAGCACTGGCTTCTCAACTTATGTATCTGAAAAGAAAAAAAATCATTATGTACTTTATGGGTGTTTATAAATGTTTCAAACGATGTTGCATTATCATGGCACAATTACCATTCAATGCTCAATAATTTATTGCAAGAATGGAAGAAAATATCAGTGAAATAGTAATTACCTTTTAGAAGATGTTTTATTTAAAATATGCATTAGTGGACACACATTTATGCATAATATGCAGTATAGTGAAACTATGTATGACAAGTAAGTTCTGCAGTGGCCATCCACCAGACTTCTTAATCTCTTCACAGCAGGAAAATTCTGCTTTGTATTACTTCTGAGATTATCAAGATATTGTGGAGTTAAAAGAAAGCATGATAGAAATTTCACTGACTAGAAAACTGAATGTTATCTTTCCTCCACACACGACCTAGCAAAACAAAGCCCAATGTCTGGAGTTGCTCTGTATTAGCAATATTTGTGTTTCAGCCTGTCATATAAGACCCTTCAATAAAACTTTTTAAACTCAATGACATATTAAAAAAAAACTACTTAATAAGTGTCTAGACTAATGGTGTCTCAAAATTCATATATTAAAACCCTAGTCACCAACATGATTTCAAAGCAGTAGTTAAGGTTAAATGACATCACAAGGATGAGGTGTTAACCCAATGTGACTTATGTTCCTCTAGGAAGAGACCTCAGGAATACCCATGCACACATAGAAAATGCCCTGAGTGGCTACATCAGGAGGGTGGTATCTGTAAGCCTGCAACAGTGGCCTCAGGAGAAACCAGCCTGATCCATGAGAAGCCCTGTTTTTCTTTCCTACAACCGTCACTGAAGTCTTCAAGACTGGTAAGAGACTCTAAATTTATGTGAAGATTTTACATTTCTTGTCTTGAAAAGGTTTCTTTCCAATGGACAAACATGTTGATTATTTTTGCAACTAACTATAGGGGCCAGGTGTGGAATGATTTTTACACTTTTCTTTATATTAAATATTATCTACTATCTGAAATAAAAAATAACAACTGGGAAGTTTGGAAATGTATCTACAGAATTCCAGAAAAGTCACTGGAAGACAGAAACATTTATGTTCACCTGTAGCACCAGCTCACATCTACTTGAAACAATGAAAGAGTAGGCAAATTAGATCATTTGAAATTATGCAGACAGCATACTAAGTAAACTTGCCTTTCGATTGGCTAACAACTAAATGGAGGGATCTTTTGACTCAAGCATTTGTTTCTCTGAAAGATTCTAAAAGCATTTAGTCTAATGCACCCACACGGCCGGTCGGGAACATGCCTGGAAATGTTAAAAGATTTCCCTAGGTCACCTAAGCATTGAGGGATATCAGTTTGAGAACTCCATTGTGATGTGTACTTATTTTTTTTATTATCATTTATGTCTTTTACATTTTGTATTCCCCTTGGGCAGCCCACCACCAATTCACCCGTGATCCATCTCCATGGTCCCCTGTATTCTCCTCTCTTCCACCTTATGCCCTTATCCTCCCCTCCCCCCCACCACCACTGAGTGTCTCTTTCCCACCCAGCCTCCCTATAGTCCTGTTATAAGTAAAACCATTCGATATTTTTCTTTTTCTTTCTGGCTTATTTCACTGAGTATGATTCCCTCTAATTCCATCCATGTCGCTGAAAATTGCATGTGTTTATCTTCTTTCCATGCTGAATAGTACTCCATTCTGTGTATGTACCACATCTTCTGGATCCAATCATCTCTTTTTGGACATCTGGGTTGCTTCCATACCTTTGCTATTGTGAATAGTGCCACAATGAACATACGGGTGCATGTATCCTTTCGGATTAGTGTTTTTGTGTCCTTTGGGTAAATTCCCAAAAGTGGGATTGCTGGGTCGTATGGGAGCTCCATGTTTAGCAATTTGAGAAATCTCCATACAGCTTTCCATAGTGGTTAGACCAGTTCACGTTCCCACCAGCAGTGTAGAAGAGTTCCTTTTTCTCCACATCCTTTCCAGCATTTGTTGTTGCCTGTATTTTTAATGTGTGCCATCCTCTCAGGTGTGAGGTCGTATCTCATAGTGGTTTTGATTTGCATTTCCTTGATTATAAGTGATGTTGAGCATTTTTTCATGTATCTATTGGCCATTTGCTTTTCTTCTTTGGAGAAGTGCCTTTTGAGCTCTTCTGCCCATTTTTTGACTGGGTTGTTGACTTTGTTTTTGTTGAGTTGTGTGAGTTCCTTGTAAATTTTTGTTATCAGTCCTTTATCAGATGTATTGTGTGCAAAAATCTTTTCCCAGTTGGTAGGGTATCTGTTAGTTTTGGATAGTGTCTCTTTTGCTGTACAGAAGCTTTTTATTTTGATGTAATCCCATCTGTTTATCTTGTCTTTCACTTCCTTTGCTTTGAGGGATGAGTCTTTCAAGATTTTGCTGAGATGTATGTCATGTAGAGTTTTGCCTATATTTTCTTCTATACATTTTATGGTTTCAGGTCTTACATCCAGGTCC